>JARFNW010178710.1:0-17099 GCA_031763155.1 Dirona albolineata
TATATAGAGAGAGAGAGAGAGAGAGAGAGAGAGAGAAAGGGAAAAAAAAAATAATGATGAGGTTATTTACATTTTCTTCCATCTTTTTCTCCATATCTGCCTGAAACTTTGAGTCGACTGTCTCCAGGAAGTCTTCTATGATGTTTAAGGACAGGATGCTCTGGCTGAAAATAAGTCTGGAAAAGGGACAGGAAGTGACAGATGAAGGAACTATTCAAAATATTGGATCTCAGGCTACTCTTTTTAAATTTGTTTCATGTATGTAAAGAGTAAGTTCCAATTCAAAACAATGAACATGGAAAAATGTCAGCATGCATAATTCATATTCTACATGCACATCTAGCTTCAACAATTAGCCAAATCATTTTTTTCATTCATATATTTTTTATTGCGTAAGTTTCAAAACCTCTTGATTTCTTTAACGTCCTAGAAAATTACAATGCTTTGCCACTTCAACAAAGATTCTATCATACGACTTTCTATATATCATCATCAGGACTCATATGGCATATACCTCACCTAATTTTACCCATCATCCCTTTCTAAACAGAGAATATTTTCTAAGCAAAGCATCGATGCCGAAAGTGATTGGGGAAAAAAAATAAAAAAATAAAGAATGCTATTTTAGCCCTTAAAAACATGTTTCAGTTTCAGCGTTGCGTTAAGTATTAACTTGTTCTTCTGTGTTTCAGGCTAGGTATTAAAAACTTACACTTTGTCCCCAATCTCCTCACACATCCTCAGTATCTCGAACAAGAGAAACAGTTTGTTGCCGAGCTCAAGCTTGGTTTTGTCATCCTCGCAAACATACTGTGCCCACCATTCTTTGCTTATCCTGTCGGGCTCATCCGATTTTGCAGAGTCAACTTCTTGCCCCCTTGCTTTGGATTTCCATTCCGCGATTACTTCTTCCGGATCACTTTCTTCCCCAGCCGCACGCCTGATAAAGAAGAGGATGATTATAATTATAGTGTGAGGCAGATAATAGCAGTAGTGTCAGTGTTCCTCATAACAATGTTGATTCCAATAATCATAGAAATAATGAAATGATTCATTAATAGAGATCATGTCACTCATGTCAATGCAAAAAATAGATCATGGAAGGATAAATTTGTGGTTGCATTGGAAGAATAAGTTTTAAAAAACGATGTCACTATTCTTTCTCAATTCTATTTGGCTTTTCAAAGAATTAGTAGTAGTAGTGTCAGTGTCAGTTGTAAATATTATCTATTCTCTCTAAAACAAGGGCACAACTTTTTTCCTCCATTGTCATTGCTGAAGAATACAAACGGTTAAACGCTATCAAGCACATAAAAAGAGCTATGTATCAAAAGCCTTATAAAAATACAATTCAATCACACCAGGCGGTCAAGTTGGATAAGTATATAGCCAATTTTAACAGGAAGTGTTGGAATATAATTTCTACAATCTTTTAAACTGTCAAAAGATCCAACTTATCAAACTCAGTTCTGTCATTCTTCTTTTTTGTTTAATGTCGTCTTTTCCCCTCAACTGAGGGGTTACGACGATGTCCATTTCTTGATGGGTTCTAATTCTGTACTGCACTGCGGCTCACTGTAAATGTATCTTGGCCAAATGCCAAGTCATGAGCAATGGTTGACAACTCTACAATACAGGTATAAATATTTAAGATCACAACTCATAGAAGCGGCAAATCAGTCCCATTACTTATAAAAGAGTATTTCTTTTCTTTTTCTTTATCTACTGTTCCCTCATCACATATCTCATCACCTTTCTTTAGCCCTTGTTCTCCTTGTCCCCCTCTTGCTGTGAGGACCTTTCGGGACTGTTTCATCGTCACCGCTGTCACTGATAACCTTCTCCTCGTCACTGTTAGAGCTGGAGCTGGATGTAGACCTCTCTGCATCTGTATCATCATCAATGAAGGAATCTTCGTCGTCGTCATATTTCATCTGTTTCAATGGTTAAAAATGTCCACAATATGTCAATAAGACTGTCTATGAAAAGAATAGGCATTAAAATTCATGCGAATAACTAATAATAGCAATTAAAGCTAGAAAAGAAAAAGAAAAAACCCCCAAAAAGCAAGAACACAAAACAAAACAAACAAACAAGGGAACACAAATTATCATCAGCAAAGGTGAACACAGAGAATTGATTTCTCAAGGAAGATATATCTTGACATCATGAAAATTTGACTTTTACTCAAAACAACAACAGCAGAAAACACACACCCACACACACCAAAAAGAAATGGGACTGTCCAGATTTGGCAGCTCCGCCATTTATACCTTCAACTCATCCCTGATCTCTGCCAGCTTGAGGACCCATGGATGTGTCCAGATTTTCATCAGGTTCTGGTAGTCCTTGAACAGACGGGCTCCCTTGTTGTTGAAAACCCCGTCAACTCCCTGCCCCGACAACTCCAAGTACTTCTGGTATAAGTCTATCTGTACATCCGACAGACGAACTGATATCACATACTCTTGCTTGGGAGGCAGAAACTTGGTTAAGGCTGAATAGTCACGACGCTGATTGGCATAGAAGAAAATAACACAGAAAATGTTTATTCAAAGGCTTGAGAAAGGGTTGAGTTGTCAAACCAGTGTATAGTATAGTATAGTCATAGTATGCATTTTATATATATATATAGTAATAGTTCTCCACATCATCATAATGAATAACACTTTCATGCATGTTGAGATCTATTTGAGCCAATACAATCCTTAAAATAACAAGCTCTAAGAGAAACAATGTGCCAAGAAGATCTTATAGCAAGGAACAAAATACAAAGACATCCTCTCAATTCTCAGAAAATAAATATCCCCATAACAATCCTCATCAAGCCTACAATCTTTATCAAACAACTTTAAAACATCTAAAACCATCAAATTTTATGATCCTGGGAAAGATAAATCTAAGACTAATGAAAATTAGCTCCACAGATCACTAGATCACTAAGTGCAGCTTTCTGGCCTACAAAATTCAACAGCGTACCTGGACACAGCCAGCCAGCATTTCGTGCAAGACGTGTGCCCTGGCCTTCATGATGCGTACATCCCTTTGAGTTGAGTCCGTACACTGGCCATTTTGAATGGGGCTGATGAATCTGTTGTTGAACTCCTTCCTGGTACCCAACAGGTTGGGCTTCACGAAACTCAACATGCAATGATCTGGGGGGGTTGGTTAAAAGCAGGATAGAAAGAATATTTACTCAAGTTGAAAGACATCATCTAATCGAATCAGACAATGCAATAATTATTTCTAAATTATGCTTTTCAACCACTTGTGAAGCATTTTCATAGCTGCCAATTATGATAAATTCAGTTACAGACTATCAATTGCGAGTAATTCAAATACAGATTATCTCATCAAGGCAATAAAAGCCATTTTCCATCGCATTTACTAGAATTAAATCAATTTAAGTAAGTATTTCAAAAGCTTCTGAACTTAAGCGATAGTATCACAGCCATGTAATTAATTTTCAACAAAATCATGTAAGTTTCACTACCATAGATTTAAAAACATCAGAGAAAGATAAATAAATTTTACATCTTCACTTTAAACATTAAATAGGACATAGACTAATGACACTTTAAACATTAATTAGGACATAGACTAATGACACTTTAAACATTAATTAGGACATAGACTAATGACACTTTAAACATTAAATAGGACATAGACTAATGACACTTTAAACATTAAATAGGACATAGACTGATGATTCCCTATGAGAAGTCCATTGATGAAAACGTGTCCAAACTCACATTCATTGAGGTTATTTTGTAGAGGTGTTCCAGTGAGGACAATCCTCCTCCTGGTCCTCATTGTGTTCATAGCCTTGGAGAGAGACGAGGCTTCGTTCTTCAGCACATGGCCCTCATCGCATACACATATATCAGGACCTGGAAGGATAAAGTGGAAAACTTTCACAATGATTATCATCGACATAAGGAATGCAAATGGCAAATACAAAAATCCTTTAACAGAGCCAAGGACGTTTCTTCTAATTTTTTTAATATTATTTTGATTACTGGAAAAGTCTAAAATGATGGAAAATGTGCAAGATTTGCATCTCTGTGATATGATCAGCTTCTTGTGATTAAAAAACATACAATGGTAGTACTAGAAGGGGTAAGGCAATCTAAAATCAATTGACTTTAATATAAAAAATTAGAATCTAAAATCAATTTAATAAAAAAATTTAAAATAATAAAATAAACCAAACCTGAATCTTTCAGTAACTTTGATCACATATTTCAAATGACATAAAAATTATGTTCCTAAATTAAGCATTTTCACAAAGTGACAGGTTTCCATAACAAGAATATTTGAGCTACACTTTGAAGTCATCAAACGTCACATACAAACACATACATATGGATTGCGTAAAAACTGACCAGGGTCCACAAGGGTTTCTTGGAATGCCTTCTTCAGTCGTTTGTTTTTGATTCTGGCCCCTATGGTCAAATTGCGGTACATCTCGTACCCAATAATCATGATTCCTCCAGATTCTTGCCATTCTCTCAGCATGTCCGCTCGGGCGTTGTTTTGCTTACAGCTGGCAAGCTCCCAAACCTGAAATCATGTGGGAAGGTGGGTGTCACAAACTTTACTTCTATCAATAAGTAAACTTAATTTGGAATTTTCAACCTAAATTTTTAAAAATTATTTTCAACTTAATGAATTGTAATCTTCCACAAAAGCTAACTTTTCTTATGGAAAAATAAGGTAACATTTTTATGCATATCTATATCTAATCTTTTTTTTTTTTCAATGACAAAGGAACACATATGCAACAGTATCAAATTTATTGTGTGGTCCAGGTGAAAACAAAAGGTAAAAGAAAGAAAAAATCTCAAGTACAAAAGAAAACACACCAAGTAGCAACTCAAGAGAGAGCACATAAACATTTTCAAAACCTCTGCTCTTCTCCATTCTAAAACAAAATTAATAACATATATCAATCACTAATGAATAATAAAAAAAATCTGTTCTTGTCTAAAATCAGTAAGAGAAATCAAAGCAAGTAAAATGTGTGAGGGGCCATAGTAGTCCATAGTATGACATAGTCTTACCTCTAGTTGGTCCTTCTTGTCAAACCACATTTTCCACTCATTCCTCCAGTTGAGGACAGTGTTCAATGGTGACACAACCAGACATGTGTGTTGATGCATTGCCTTCTCATGGGTCAAGACAGTGTGTACAAACGAAATCACCTGAACAAAGAAAAAAGAAATGTTATCAGGTAAAAAAATAGATATCTAAATCTTTGTAAAATCCAGTTTAAAAAACAAAGGAAAGGATAAACAACTTTTGTCTTTACTAAAGCCATGAGCTACATGTAACTACATTTATTGGACTCTAAATTTAGAAAAAGTGACCTTTTCCATTAACAAACCAATCTAGTTTCACCTGTGATCTGTTGAGTCAATTTGTTTTTGTAAAACAGACAGATAAGCTACAGATATATCAAAAGTGAAAGTTGGAAAAGAACAAGAATGAACACTAAGGGATGGATACAGGTGAACACCAGCAAACTTTGTTCAGATTTAAAGTGTTCAAAAGAATCATGAATCAACGGTGTAAGGCTTACCGATAACGTTTTCCCCAAACCCATGCAATGGGCCAAGATGCACCCAGCCCCGTCCTCCTTCTTAGTCCGTTTGACACTCTCGTACAAGCAATCCCACATGAACTGGACAGCTGGAGGGGAAAAAGTCATTTCAAAATTTTTACAAACAATTTTAAAAATTTTAAAAATAAATTTCAAGGACAATAAATTTCCACTAACGCAATAATCTGCATTTACTACAAGCTCTTCAATTTCGGAAAAGAAAAAAACCTCAAAACTCTCAGTGACAATAAATTTCCACCAGCACAATGATATGCACTTACTACAAATTCTTCCACTATCTTTTAAGTTCCAATCTGAACAGAAACAAATATTTCACACTCTATAAAACATGCAGATTCTGAACAAAGTTTTCTACTTTTGACAAAGAAGTCCAGTCAGGAACCCTTGAAATTTTTTTTAAAATTGTGAATCTTGTGATTACCTTCCACTTGGTGAGGTTTCAATTTGCGTACAAGTTTTTTGTTAACTTGAATGGCTGGTTCATCATCTTCCTCCTTTCCAGGTTCTAGGACCAGCTTGGTGGTCATGGGGGCATTCATCGGATTGTTTTCATCAGTCATGGTCTCAACGTTAAACTGGGAAGATTAGAAAAAAAGTTAATGTAACATAACTTTGATGAGCACATAATTTTTCACAATTAAATCTAAAATCCCAACCAAAATTGATCAAAATCCCAACCAAAATTAATCAAAATCCCCCAAAATTGATAAAAATCCCAACCAACATTGATCAATATCCCAACCAGCATTGATCAAAATCGTAACTAACATTGATAAAAATCCCAACCAACATTGATCAATATCCCAACCAGCATTGATCAAAATCGTAACTAACATTGATCAAAATCCCAACCAACATTGATCAATATCCCAACCAGCATTTATCAAAATCGTAACTAACATTGACCAAAATCACAACCAACTGTTACGTTAGTTTGGATGAGCTGATAATGGGGCTCTTACATTTAAATGTCTGGAATAACACTCTAACATGCAACTAGAAAAATATATAATGAGAAGGCCACTGGATAAGAAAATGAGAAAATTATTTTGTAACAGTCACTAACCTCTCTCTGTTTTGCAGATATTCGCTTCCTCCTCTTTTCCTCTGCCTTGGCAGCAGCTTTAGTGGTATCCTCCAATTTCTTGTTTGACATCACTTTACGGATTTTCTTTCGCTTTCCAAAACCAGCCGTATCTTTGTCCTGGCAATAAAGTAATGACACATTTTACCAAACATTACACTTTGATTTGTTTTATTTTTTAAAAATCTAATGAGTTCACAAACAACAACCAACTTATTCTACTCACAATGGCAGACAGTTTAATCAGTGTGTTTAATCAGTGTTGAACATAATATTAACATGCAGACTTAAATCTTTTTTTCTTTTTAGATGAGAAAATCAAAATTCTGATAAAAGAAACCAAATCACGTTGACTATCATTTACTGATCTATATTTCAGGCCTGTTTACTTGAAATTTTCGGAATTAGTAGTGGAGAGAGCAAAAATTTGTAGTTTTCAGTAAAAAATTTGTAGTCTCACTCCAAATAGAAAAATAGTACCGAAAATACAATTTGTTTGTCGTTTTAAATGTGTCTCTAAGCTTGAAATACAATTAAATATCGCTACTCGATACCGTCAAATTATCTTCGCTCTTTATATCTATAGTATTTTGAAAGTATTGGTCGCGCGATACTCAGTATTCAAGTATCTTTGTCGAGTAAGTCGCCCGACCACACTGAAAATATATCGTGAAGTGAAAAATTTGGCCAGCTCGTTGTTAAATTATTTTTTCACCAAAATTGGTACCGTTCTCACGCGTTATCGAAAATTCGTAGTAAAACCAGTTAAATTCGTAGTGGGGGCTCGAAATGGGCCATTTTCCGTAGAACTATGAAAAATTAGTAGTACTAGGCAGGTCTGATATTTACCAAAAGGCTCTAATCATACTCACATCATCCGAATCATCCGAATTATCGTTTGATGAGTCACTCATCTTTTTGATTCGTTTCCTTTTCTTTCCTTTCTTTCCCTTTGAGTCTTCATCGCCCTCTTCTTCCTCTTCGTCACCACTACCCTTCTTCTTCTTTCCCTTCCTCTTTCTCCTCTTCCTTTTCTTTTTCTTCTTCTTCTTCAATTCATCATCGTCGCCATCATCCTCTGCATCTTCACTATCATCGTCATTCTCGTCTTCAGAGTCAGAATCCAAACTTGACCCAGAGGAGCTTTCTTCCTTGAAAGAATCTGCTTCATCTTTCAATTTCTTTTTCCTGAAAAGCATCAAACAGAGAGAAACTTTATTAATCAAAGTACC
Organism: Dirona albolineata; assembly: GCA_031763155.1. NCBI lineage: Eukaryota > Metazoa > Mollusca > Gastropoda > Nudibranchia > Dironidae > Dirona > Dirona albolineata. Next base: position 7,940 of record JARFNW010178710.1, read on the forward strand.
AAAACTTATTTCAAGTACAAGCAACCTAATTACTCTTTACAATGTCCACTCTTGCATGGTGATGACCTCAAAACTAAGTAGGGTAAATTTAAAAAACCAAAACGAACCACTATGATTTGTCACAGTCACAAGTGCCTTTTAATTCAAGGCCTAAATGAAACCATCGTTACTGCAAAACTATTTCTGTTGGGACCTTTCAGAGTCTGTCTTTTGACAGAGATTATCCTTGATGAACAAAGAACCCTACATTAAAATTGCAGCAACGTCTCTATTTCTAGTAAAATCAAATGCTTTAGCGCTGGAATATCAAACATGGGAAATTGGAAATGAAAACGGGAATTTCCCCAAAATCCTGACAATTTCAACAAGAACCACTTAAAACCAAGACAGAGAACAATGTTGTGCCATATAGTAACATTCATCCTAAAATCTGGGAATTGTTTTTATGATTTTCTCGGACCGTTGGCAGGACTGCACAAATAAACAATTATATTTTTTTTAAGTCTCTCGTAAAACAATGAGGGTTTCGTCTGATAACCAACCTTTCCAGATAAGACAAAATGCTAATTAAATATCAAGCCTTACTTTGCGGCGCCAATATCCGAGTCACTGTCCGACAATTTACTGTCCAAGAGTTTGCTTCGCATCCTCTTCTTCGTCCCAATATTGGTGTCACTATCACTGCCCTTTCTCTTTTCCTCATCAGCCTCCCCGTCCTCCTCTTTGTCTGAGTTGTCTTCACTTTCCTCTCCACTTTTATCTTTCTTTGCTTTTACGTTCTTCTCCTTTGACTTTTTCGAAGGGGCATCTAAGGAAAAAATAAGCAAATAACAACACTCAAAGACTACAGAAAATAAAATAGATAAAGATTGAGAAATACATAAATAAAAATAAAATAAAACCAATACACTTCATAAAGTCATGCATCAGAATAAGGCCATCAATTTCGTAATTTTTACCCCTTTAACTTTAACTTGACTGAGATGCCTACTCCATTCAGCAGATTGTCATATTCTGAATGCAAAACTTCACAGATTCTGTTTACTTAATCAGCATGCTCTATGGCAGTGTGGTTCAAATGATCATGTCAATACTGTATTTCAACCATTTGTACTTTCCATAAAGCTGTCTTTTATTTCCTAATTGATTTCCCTTAGACTTTTTTCAGTCATGCAAGTCATTTTAATGTATTCCATGAGGGGTGGTTGGTGATAGGGCTGAAAAAAAGTTCATATTTTACTTCGACATTGAGCATTTCAAATTCTAGCCGTCAAATTAGTTTGCTCCTGATACACACAACACTGACGTCAAATATTTTAATTTTTTTTGCACTTCAACTTCAACCAATGACTTTCTAAATTTTGTATTTTGAACATGATTTTTATATTAAGCTGAAAATTTTGTTTGGAATCTATACCTATTGATCTTGTTATTCTTCTCATGATGAAATTTGTGTTCAAAATGTGGTGCTTATTAAATAGAATCAGTAAATCCCCATTTCATCACGACATTTCCCAAAATCGAATTGCATTTTGGAAATCCAAAGAGTTATCAAATGTTACTGCTACCATCACTTGGATGCACACAAAACCCCCTTTAAAAAGGAATAACACGAGCTCAAAATGTTATGCAAGCATTACATAACAATAGATAATTAAAGAAGTTATGGCATTACCAGAACCATCATCATCACTGGAGTCATCTCCCCCTTCTTGTTCTTCATCATCATCATCATCATCATCATCATCATCAGAACCTTCTTCCAACAACTTGTTTTTGGCCGAAAGGTTGTCATTCTCTGCAGACATGTCCTGCAAGTGGAAAGCAACACAGATATCCTAATTAGGAAAACTGAACAAGGCAGCCTTACAGGTAGAGGCAGTGACAATAGTCACAAAACTAATATTGTTACCTCAAGACATGAAAAAAAAACCACCAACCACTATAAACAAACATGTATGTTATGGCACAAGCTTGAAAATCATTAATATCTATCATATGGCCTATATCTTGTTTTCTAACCCTGTGTTCACACTCGTAGCTCGACATGTGGACACAGGGTAAGCCTGTTCGAATCAAATAATTTGTCTGAGGCTGAAATGATCAATGACTACCTGAAAGTTACATAATATGATGAAGTCTGTAATTTGCTGCATTGTGACCCTTGGGTACCAAATCAACGTTTACACAGCCTATCCCCAAAAGATTATGTAAATTGTAACAAAGGTTAAAAACTTACGTCATTTAATGGGGCAAATGTGACCATCGGCTCCAGCTCGCTGTCTGCCTCATCATAGTCCTCCTCACTTGCAACCTTCTTGCTGTCGTCATCATCTGACGATGAGTCGTCTAAATCGTCTTCTTTAGAACTTTTAGCACCTACACAAATAAAATAAAGCATTACGGGGGGCACAACTCAAGCACAATTTCATGATTTTCATAGTCATAATCTCAAATTTCAGGACATATGCCACTCACTCATGAGCTAATACAATTCAATAACAGTTGCAACCCCAATAGAACAAACTTTCAACAGCCAGTTAAAGTCTTGAATGCAAACCCAAAAAAAAAAAATTCCTGACTTTTTTCATATCACAATATCCTACCCCAGTCACCTCACGCAAGAGTGTAAGTGTAAATAGGTACCAGCTTACAACTGGGAAAGTAATCTGTAAAAGTTCATCTTATTTTCAGTGGTCACGAAAAGCAAAATGGATGCCAAATGCGTATGTTTCAACACACAGTCAGCACGAGGCAATGCAAGGAATCGATTAATAATCTAGTATTAGTATCTTTCGAACTAACCTCTTTTCGACTTCCTGGTCTCCTTTTTAGCATTGTCATCATCTTTATTGTCTTCTTTCTCTTCTTCCAGTTTATCCTTTTTTGTTTGTTTCCTCTTCTGCACAGTTGGGAGCTTTGAAAGTTTCTCAATCTCCTTATCCATTTCATCTTCCTCATCTTCGTCTTCTTCTTCATCCTCTTCCTTTGTTTTCTTATTCGTTTTCTTATCTTTTCCATTGACAGTTTTAGGTTTGCCCTTTGCAACACTAGAACCATTGCAACTCTCTGGTTTGGGTTTGGCTGGTCGACCACGTCCCTTCTTCACAGGTTCCTTCGCAGGTTCTTTTGAAGCCGCCTTTGCCGACTCCTTTGACGTTGCTTTCACAGACTCCTTTGACGTTGCTTTCACAGACTCCTTTGACGTTGCTTTCACAGACTCCTTTGACGTCGCCTTTGCAGACTCCTTTGATGTCGCCTTTGCAGACTCCTTTGACGTCCCCTTTGCAGACTCCTTTGACGACTCCTTTGAAGTCGCCTTCCCAGGTTCCTTTGCTGTCTTTTCAACAGCTCCAGCTGTCTCTTTATCTGCAAAAGGGGAGAGCACAATCATAATTGAAAATTTGTATCACAAAGTCATTCAATTAAACAAACTGTATTTTTACATCTATAAGGCATATAAAGCTAGAATGATTCAATTAAAAATGAAATATATAATAGTCCTCAACCCCTTATGATAGACTCAAAAATAGGAAAACTAAGCAATCCACATTTCTTAACTTTCTCAAAACAGCAAAACACTGGCGCTGATTTTTCTCTCTCTCGATGTTTCTTAAATGACTCTTATAAAGTTACACGTAACAGAGTTTAGAAGTTTGAACCCAACGTCACCCAACCCCAATATAATCTGACTTAATAAAAGGCTTGACATTACTGTAATCGTTGCACCATCACTATGAACAATCATGTAAGTTATTTTTGTTTCTGTAACCTTCTATTATGCCATTGCTATACAATGTGATGTGTCAGTAAAGAGTGATTCAAATTAATATCAATGTGCAGGTGAATGAGAGCATGAAAAAGGTAATTAAATGATCAAGGTTTATCTTGTCTTATTTTATGTTATTTTGATACAATCACACGACTAAATAAAACCTGAGATTTGAAGGCAAAAATTGTTTGGCAATATCCAACCGTAACTTGAGTACAAGGACTTTGGCAGGTGTTTTTAGAAACTGACTCCCAACACTGCATTTGATGACAAAATTCTTCGACTTTTATAAATTTTTGGACTACTTTGACTGTAAGGACAGTGCTCTGGATATATATATATCGCACAGTGGAAGGGACCCGGGAGAAAAAAAAAGGAAAAATAAACCCAAACCAGCACACAATATCTGTACTTTTAACAATACATATAAATACCAACATTGTATATGATGGAACATAAAATTTTCAGAAAAAAATCATGACATAGAAAGGGCTTTAAAGAGGGTGATGATGCTCAAAAATATAATAATATGGTAAAGCAAAACACCCTAAGACTAACAGAGAATGAAGTGAAAAATGGTTCTGGCACTGAAAATATATGAGAACACGAGGAGATAGATATGTTTACCAGTCCAAAAATAATGCCTCTAGTACTTGCTGCATAGTCGATAACAATTTCTCTAAAGAAATTCTACAAGCCTCAGGAGGCATGAATACTTGGCTTCTTCAAAAATAATCAATCAATGGCAATATCATTTATTTCAAATAAAAAAGGTTGAAAAGTTGGTGACCAAGTGAATCGATGTAATTAAAATTCAATTTCCTCGCCATTAGGTGTACTACACATTTACATTTAATGTGTAAGGATCCAACATTCGCGCTTACTAACTCCAGCACTTCTTAGAAAAGCAGGAAAGAAGCCAATAGTTTATATATCTATACATTGACTAAGTCGAGATCTATGCCACTGAGTGGAGGCATTATTTTTGTACTGCAACAAGAGCCGCAAGTGCCAGTGTCGATGTGGGGTGAAGATAAAGTGAGTCTTGTACGGGCTTGTGACAGACAGATGAGAGGGGAGTCGAGCAGAGGTGAAAGCAGACATGAGATCTACTCACTCTTCTTCCTGCCTTTTTGAGCCATCTTCTTCCTTTTTGACAGACTGACATCGTCGTCGTCATCATCACTGTCCAGGGGGTCGGAGCTTGAGCTTTCATCAGCATCATCATTGTCATCATCATCATCTTTCTTTTCACTTGACTCTCTAGGACTTTGTTCCTTATTTTGTTCTTGAGTATTACTGGTTTTGCTGACAGCATTCTTGCTACCTTTTGACCGGGTACTACTGTCTTTGGTCTCACTTTGACTCTTTAGCTCTTTACTAGATGTACTTTTACTATTAGCCTTAGAAATTTTACTTTTGGGTTTTCCCTTTCCTTCATTGCCAGGAATCATTTCTTTAGAAGCACTTGCACCAGGGGTATCTGACTTTTCTGCTTCATCACTCAAGCCTCCATTATCTTCATCATTCAAGCCTCCTTCACTATCTTTACCTCCTTCATTATCTTTACCTCCTTCATTATCTTTATCACTACCATCACCCTCATCATCTCCGCTATCGCTGCTGTCCTCTTCGTCACTTTTAAGCATTTCTTCAGATAACTGCTGGATCATATCCAATTTAGCAGCTGCATTTTCATCAACATCACACTCTCCAGTATTATCTTCAGCTTCCATGGAATTATCATCGTTCCCCTCGTCTGCATCTACAGATTTTTTCTCAGAACTTATGGAAGGTGAAGCAGTAGTTTTGTCTTGTTGGCCACTAGCTTCTTCATCTCCATAATTTTCAGAAGCCCCCTCGACATCTTCGGATGCCCCTTCGACATCTTCAGATGCCCCTTCGTTATCTTCTGACCCTTCAATATCCTTGGATGCCACTTCGACATCTTTGGATCCCCCTTCAATATCTTTGGAAGACCTATCAATATTTTTGGAGGACTTTTCGATATCTTTGCTTTTGTAAGGGGCAGGAGACTTTGACTGTGATTTTGATTTTAGGGTGGTGGTGGATGTCTTTCCCTTTGAAGATGTTTCTTTGACACTTTTGGTCTTCGATGAAACAGATGCTTCTTTCTCCTTGTTTACTGAACTCTCTGCAGCTGACCTTTTTCTTAAAGACAAAGATGATGAAGGTTGCTTTGATATAGATGGTGACACATCTACCTCAGAACTTTCAGCCAACATATCACACTCTTTCTCCTTTGGCAACTGAGTGTCTGATGCACTGTTAGGAGAAACAATACTGTTCTGATTTGTTACAACTGCTGAAGAATGTGGAGACGTTGAAGAGACTGTTTGGTTTTCTGGGTGAAGAATCTTTCGTAAAGACTGGAAATAAGTTATCAAACCTCTGTTCAAGGCTTTGGCACAACGCTGTTTTTTAGAAATGGTATCCATGGAACTGCTGAGAGAGAAATGGAACATGGGTGGAGCCTCATCGGACCTTCTGGGACTAGTGGAATGGAACTGGGACCGCAGTGCACGGAGCATTTCTTTAAAGGTACTGGTTGCTGTTGACAATTTATCCATGATAACATCCACATGCGCGTAATCTACTTCCAGGTCCTGTACACTTAAAGCTACATCACCAGAGCTACCGCTTGCTACACTACCACTTTTGACAGCCAGACCTCTTTTATTTGATATCTGTGAGGCTCCAGATGAAGACACAGACTTTCCAGATGGACTCCTACCATTGCCATTTGCAGCTTCCTTTGCCAAGTTCGCCTGTTCTCTCTCCTTTCCTTTGGCTTGAAGAGCTTTCATTGAGTCTCGCACATTTCGGTAATTATCTCGTAGACTCTGAATCGAGGCTCTGTCACAGATATAGCATTTCCACTTTGCTTGTTCGTCTGTTGAGCAAGGTAAGACATGAAATATAAATTATTTCATAATTACACAAAATCAGTTTTACAGAGATAGCATTATATTTTTTCATATAGATTTTAGTCTTTGATGGCTTCGCATTTCACATCAATAAAACATACCAGACTACGAACAGTACTAAAATATGTCGGTTTATGTGATAAGAAACTTAAGATTTTACTGACGATATGCCTTTCACCATCAAACACATTTATTTTCCCAATCGTTCTATCAAATAGCAGATTATACATACGTTGAATAGTAGCAAAATGTTTCAAACCTATGAAGAACGTTAAATAATTATAACCACTTCATAATTTGAACATGCACATTTAACCCCCGCAAATGGATTACTTAAAAATTTCTGAGAAAAATCTATATTAATTCATAAAGATAAGACAATTTTAGAGGAATGTTAGCTATTAAACAATAAATCCATACACTCAGTCCTGCTTATGATGCAAACAGAGCCTGTGCATGCCGCACTATAACTTACTGATATTGTTGAACTCTGACCGATTAAAGTTGCGCATGACGCAGGCCTTGCAGAAAGCACCACAGCAGTGGTCGCATACAACCAGCCTTCCGCCCTCCCCACACCACCGGCATTGCTCATCCACTCCATCCTTATCCTTTGCAATTTTACCGCTGGACAGGAACTTGTCACACTTCTGAAAATGAAAATCAGACAAAAGACATAAAATATCTTTCAAAAACAGTGTTACTCAACGTGAGCATAAAATCATTTAGAAGCAAACCATCCCCATAATCATACGATCTAACCAAATAGCATAAACTGGGAACTCAAATAGATTTGATTTTTGACAACTGTTGTCAATGACTTAGTTCTTCAAACAATTACAAAGTAAACTGGTAAAACCTATATTTCTTAACTGCCCAATGAAACTGACATGCAATCAAGAAATGTCCCCTTTGAAAATCACTCTATGTTCATTTGTACCATTCAAGTAAGTTCCAAGCTACACTTATCATCCCTGCGTTTTAAAATTTGACCATACACCAGAACAAATTCTAGTCAGAGGTGTGTGTCGGGCCAAGATGACATGACTACTTGCACAAATTCTCAATACTGAGTGCTCCAAGTATGTACCAACAAATGTTGTCAATGACTGATTGCTGCATCAATAGCCCATAAATTATAACAGCATTTGCACCCAAAAAAATACAGCTTGGCTTACCTTACAAATGATGACTTTGAGTTCTGGGTGTTTTTGAACAGAGTTGTTTTTGTATGGGTTGAGCTGTCTTCCACAAGAAGTACATGTCACATTTTCCAAGACTGATTTGTCGATACGGGTTGGGACTTCAGATTAGAGAGAATAAAAGAAATGAACACTCAAACAACAATGGTTTATTGGATAAATTTGTCAATAAAGTACATGGGGGCTAGATTGATAAAATTCCTTCTAGGATCTTTCCATAAAAAAAACCCCCACACAACTGTTTGTATCGTGAGTCAAGGCGTGAAAAAACAAAACAAATACCAAACCCTTTAGGTTGAAAAACCCAAAGGCGTTTAATTTTTGGAATTTATGGCGACGAAATAGGACTTTACTGATCTTAAGGCATCAAAGTGAACACAAAATTTCACCAAAATCAGTATTTTCCCTAATTAATGACGTCAAATTTTTGGAGAAAACAATCTTAAAAACATGTCCTATTTGCACACATTTAGAGAAACTACACATTTGCACTACCTAATCTAACTGGATCCCATCTTCACAATTAAAACAAATATTTCTTCCTTTCAGTGTTACAACCAAATCTATTACATTAAGTAAAATATTTGAGAAGATGATATTTTTTGTCTTAAGTCCACATTGATTCTAATTTATAGCTTCAAGTTAATATCCTTTTAAACCAACCTTCTTTTTTCTTTTTGCTTTGACCATCCTGTGCAGATTCCTTCCCCTTAACTGTAACAGAGGTTGCTGTTTTGAGTAGAAAAACATTATAATGAAAAATGTTATTTTATGGAATGTGTTAAAAACAAATGAAATCATTTCATATCAATGGAACTATCAAGGAAAGAAAAGTTAACACCAAGACATTGACTTTCACCTTGGAAATAAAGCTAACATTAGAATTTAGAGTTATGTTGCATCAATTGTTTTTTCTTCTTCTGTGACTATGCCTGCAATCTGTTACTATAATGAACAAAACGTCAGTAAAAGAATACTAATTCATTGATTCTGACAGACCAAACACTATCTTCAATCAGCAGAGTCCAATTATTGGCTGATAGCCGAAATTTGAGTTATAAACTCTTTAGGATCAATATTGAATGCAAGAAGATTTAATTACTACTCAATCATTCCAGTAGCCAGAAATATTACCAGGTAGTGCTGCCATTGACAACACATGCTTTCTTTCTTTCTTGATCGATTTACCTTTTGTACCTTTCGGTGTAAGGCTTATGCATCATAAACAAACTTTCGCC
>JARFNW010178821.1:0-17097 GCA_031763155.1 Dirona albolineata
TCTCTCTCTCTCTCTCTCTCTCTCTCTCTCTCTCTCTCTCTCTCTCTCTATCTATCTATCTATCTATCTATCTCTCTATTTATATATATATATATATATATCTCTCTATCTATCTCTCTCTCTCTATCTATCTATTTATCTCTCTCACACACACTCTCTCTCTCTCACACACACACACTCTCTCTCTCTCACACACACACACACACACACACACACTCCATACGTTCACAATACGTGCATAGGCAGGCGCGCGCACATTCGCGCGCGCGCACACACACACGCACACACACACACGTAGGCCTATATACACACACCCATGGCATATTCACATTTTTAACACACACCACATCATTTCCAAGTATCTGTATGTTTTATTGGACCAGCCTTGTTGAATTCTTTTAAAAGCCACGAAGAGTGATATTATTATTTACTTGTTAATGACTTCTTTATAGTCAAAACTCCATGTCGGCTTTTTCGTTTTTGTATACATCATTTGGTAGACACATTATTATTATATATTTCACACACACACACACACACACACACACACACACACACACACACACACACACTCACTGTCACACACATAGACACACACACATATTGTTGTCTTTCTTCAAATTGTATAGAGTATAATTTAACAAGTCTTTTCTCTCCGATTCGTAGTGAGCCATTTTTCACATTTATGATCATTTTCGCCCTCTGTTTGACAAATAAAAACAAAGAAACATTTCAGTAAGATACCGCGCTATGTGGTGCCACTACCAGGCCCTACCACCGTACTACACTTTCAACGATCGATAAACAGTGTATCCGAACGAACGAACCCTCTCGGCCCCTATCACCAGTGAGTCGTGGGTGAAGGGTGTGCGTGCGTGCGCGTGTGTGTACGAAATCCATAACGAGGGCTTTGTCGTTAGTTTCTTATCCACTTTTCAATAAATGTGCTGAAGTAAAACCTATTTTTGTGAGATTTAAATGTAAAATATTTTCTACCAATAATAACGTAAATGTGTCTCAAAGATGAGTGTGCTTTGTGTATGTTATTCAACAGGAACTGAAATTATATAACCTATAACCCACACTCCAACGATCAGTCGTGTTGTGTGTTAGGACGGCTCGTGTGTTACTTTCCTTTTCCAATGAACTGCGAGACTCGTTTCCCATAATTCCGTCATTGCAATGGCGATTTCGTTTACGATGGTGGTTGAAGGAAATAATGTAACGGGAACCTCATGATTTAGTTTATTTAAATGTTCATTTAGTTGTCACTTGAGGAAAAACTTTGCACTTGTTTTATCACAGAGGATAAGCACATGCAATAATTTTCTTCATTCACTGTTTCTCTGAAACTTATCAAAGAGATTATTCATGGACATAGGCTTGTTAGTGAGAAGAGTAGGCGAGAGATGACGAGTGACCTGTTGTTACAGTAGTACAGTGTGTGTTCGATGACTAGAATATTGTCAACACATGTCTTTTAGTGGAACTGTCTTATGTGGGATCACAATAAAAAGAAAAATGAGTTGCAATTTGTATTCAGCAAGTAGACTACTGAGAGCAGAGTCACACAAATTCTGCTAATCTAATACTACTAATAATGTGGGGTTGATGAGAAAGTGAAAGTGAGGGCTGTGCTGTGTACCGTGTCACTTCTTACTTCTGCTTCTAACAAGGACTAGGGCTTGAGTTTTACACAGATATGATTAATATGAATACCCGTCTAGATCTAACACTATCTGCTGAGGGATGATGATAAAATGTAATAACAGTATGATGTTCCACTGAATCTTACTTGAAGTCTGTCAGTCATAGTCATGATGATGATAGTAGTAGTAGTAGTAGTAGTAGAAGTAGTAGTAGTAGTAGATAGTAGTACTACTAGTAGTAGTAGTGGATATCACACTTTTTGATTTTCTTCTTTTTCTTATTTAGTTTCGTCAACTATAAAAAGTATGAATAACAATTTTTTTTAAACTAGACCTATATAACTATAACTATTATAACTATACCTTTTTAGTAGTATTATTAGTATAAAAAGATTGATCATTGATTGACAAGAGCATTTGCTCGTAACTTAGTGTTACAGTTACACATTATCATTAATATTTAAATCCAGCGAAAGTTAAAAGTCTCCTTAAGTCACGTACATTTTGTAAGAATTTCTCATTTTATACGTGACACCTTCAACGTCAAGGGTCTCCTCAATGTTTGCCCAGAACGGCATGATTAGTGATTAGTTCAGTTCAGTAGTCATGTATCCCTTCATATATTTGCACAACACTCTCTTTTTAAAGCTTTTATTAAAAGCGACATTTAATGTCAGCCTTTGTTTCCAGATTCTGAAAGCATGTTTCAATTTCAGTTGAATAATTTTTAAATAAAAATCCATTTGCCTCAAACTTATCACAATATATTATGCACTGCATTGTAATATAATTTATCGGCTCATCATGATTTTAGAATACAATTTAAGTTTTCATTTAGACCCTTAATGGTGGTATTAATTTTATCCTAATGTTTTATCTTACTCTTACAAGAACATTCAACATTTGTGGTGTGGCTTATTTTAAATTTTAATACCTTTTACTGAATTGACGAAAATGGAAGTAACTTTGAGCAATATTTGAACGATTTCTTCTACTTCCGCTGGACTGAGATGAATATACTTTTCAGCTACAGTATTGTGTTTATGTGATTTGTTTTATGTGTTTCGGGGACAAAACAAGTAATAAGAAAGACAAAATATTCAGCAAGCTGGTGTCCTTCAATTCTTCCACCATTGTGGACGGAGACTTAATGAATCCCAACCTCAGCGTGCCGCAGGGGCCTGGGCCAGGGATTCCAATGCCAAGTGGGCCTCCCATGGGTGGAGGGGGCATTTCCAGTGGACCACCGGCACAAGCACCCATGCATGGGGGCCCACCAGGACCACAAGGGCCTATGCTTGGGGGTCCTCCCATGCAGATGTCTGGACCAGGGCCCATGCAACCAGGGCTAATGCAAGGGGTTCCTGGACCAATGTTAGGAGGGCCAATGCCAAACCAGGACCCATTTTACACCTCTCCTTTTTCAAATTTCTACAGGAGGCCAACTCCGTATGTGGGTCAACCAGACTATAGAATCTATGAGCTCAACAAAAGGCTGCAGCAAAGAACAGAGGTTTGTAAATGATTTAAATGTAAGACTGGTAGTGGTAGTCAAATCTTATAGTTACAACCACCTCCCAATAAATTACCATATTTTTACGTTTATAATATGGCCTTTATTCACTATATATAGATTAGATCACACAGTATTCAACTAATTACATAGTTGCTCACTATACCACCAATATATTTAGAATGACAACCTCCTTGCTTTGGTTTCAAAGTTGGTGGTATAAGAACAAGGTTTACTGTTGTATGGAGATAAATCAAAATTTGATAATAAGAGGGTAGAGTAGGTACAGTATGTCTCACAATGAGTTCTGGAGAATGACAAAGGCATTGGAATTCTTTTTATCCGTTCATTTTCTCTAATGTGTGAGCTTAGTTTTGTTTTATTAAGTGATCTCAGTATATATCAATATCATCATGTGTGCAAACTTTTCTGTTTTCTTGATTACCACACACCACTTGAACTGAAATAATTTTTAAAATTTTTATATTAATTGCCTAAGTGCACGGCTCCCCTGTTTCCTGACAACTGTGCACGTAGGCAGAAGTTATTGAATATTTATATGTTTTTGTGTTAATAAAAAGCAAGACTAAATTCTTCTGATTTTGTTGTTTTGGGTCACTATCGGTCTGGTGCTATTCTTTCCTTGAACAGATTTTTATTTATAATGTTAAAAAGTGTGTTTAATAAAATAAAACATTTTGAGTTTTGATTCACCATTCAAACACCTTTTTTTGTTTGTGTTCATTGTAAAGCGCTATGAGGGAGGGGAGGGGATGTAAATTGTGCACTATAATGCAAAAATGTCTGCTTCTATGATTTATTATTGATCATTATTTTAAGAGGCAATAAAAAATACTTACAATTTTATGAATTTAACTTGTTGATGTATGACTTTTTTTTTCCATTAGCAGCACTAATGCCCTTAATTTTGATATTACTCTAGAAAGAAGCCTCTCATATTAACTTACTTTACTTTTATACATACAAAGAAAGCTCTATCAATTTTGTGATTATTATTTTTTTACATTTGTTAAATTTCAGGACAGTGATAATCTTTGGTGGGATAATTTTACAACTGAGTTTTTCGAGGATGATGCACAACTAACCTTGACATTTTGTTTAGAGGATGGACCAAAGAGATACAGTAAGTTTTCTGTTAAGTTTTTCAAATTTTTCTGATTCACATTTCATTGCTGTTTTTAAATTCATGAAAGTGATGATAGAAATTGGAGTTAAAAGATCTGCATGATTTTCCACAAGGTGTTTAACCCTTACATGTCCGATTATGACTGTAGTCATAACTTCCGCTGTGTCTTGCCATTGCCAATTACAACTTTAGTCGTATTCCTATATCGCCAATATAAAAAAGGTGAATTCAGAAAAGTACGACCCCACTGATTATGATGAGTAATGTCCCTTTTGTAGTCAACCTACTTTCGCTATCAAAAGAATTCTTTCAACACAATCTTCATCGTTTTAACAATATATTTATTTATTTTCGCTTTTTTTCACTGGCCCTTATTTGATGCTATTTAAAGCAAGCTTGAAATTATGAATGAGCAAACCACTACTATTGTTAATCATCACATTACAGATTCTGACGACAGTCTAGACAAAGCAAGTGTCAAAATTTTCAACAGGCTGTCTAATTTGATATATATATACATACACGAGTTGTGAATTTATTTGTGAAGCATATCATTTTTATTTTTTTTCATGAAAACAAGGTGGCAACCAGGTTGTATGGTCACAAACTGGTGGCAATGTAAGGGTTAACTTTGTTAATGAAAGATTGGATGTTTTATTATGCTTTTGTCACTTCTATTTTCTAACAGCAATTGGAAGGACCCTGATTCCAAGATATTTCAGAAGCATATTTGAAGGAGGAGTGACTGATCTACATTACCTTCTGAAGTATCCCAAAGAGTCATTTCATAATACAACCATTACATTGGATTGTGATCACGCCTTTATGGTTACTCAGCATGGCAAACCCATGTTCACAAATGTAAGTTTTATTTCAAATATAAACAGAATTAAATCTATGTAAAAGACATCAGTGAATCGCAACTCCCTCTCCTTAAAATCGCAATGGGAGCCAATTTTCAAAAATGAAATACCAAACAAAAAACGTTGACCCGGCATAGATTTTCAGAACTGACCTTATTGGCAAGCATTAAGCACTGCTGGTCATTAACTTTCGCCCAACATAGACAATAACAGTGTAATACCCAAGTGTTCTTTACCTTAGTGAATAGCGGTAAGAGGTACCTCTGTAATATCCCTTGATTAAAATGTTAGTTGTGGGTGAACAGTTTACTCACAGCAACATCATAACAATGTAATGTTGTTTTGCTTCCTCAGCTTTAAATTCGATATGGGGCTTTTGTTTTGAAGACATCCGCAAGACTAGATTGGTTTAAGTCAATTAAGTCAGGAGGTCAGCTGACCATTAGTTTGGAGACAATTTGTAAAGATTGTTTGTGATCAATTCAGTCTGCTCCTCTTTAGTCAATAGAAATAGAAGCTTGCATTGCATTTTGTTTATGAGGTCTGTATTATCAGTCTTTTGGATTATACTCCTGTTGGCCTGGCCTGACATTAGCTTTTCTTCATTTTGGTAAGATTGCCTTATACGGCAAAGATAGAAGAATGAATCCTTGCTACGTTGCTAAACCATCGATTTTAGACTAAAATAAAGCAAATCAATCATTTTATTACATGGCCGTGACTTATTCTCGATAGTCCCAGTCCGGTAAAAACTAAGAGGGGAAAGGATAAACTTACACAATGCAATTCACTATGACCTCTAACAGTCATTTTGATTAATTCTGCTTCATCGCAACATCAGATGATTGAAAAAGCCCGAATCCTGGCATTATTTCGAAAAATATTTTTTTCACACAAGAAGCTGAAGTATTGAGTTTGTCGTGATTGAATATTTCCCAATTCGGCTTATTCTGTAATATGAGATAGCACACTTGTCTTCTGACGTTCAAAGTGATCGTGTTACCGGTATCTCAAAATATGACGATTGTTATCAGTGGCATGTTAAGTTCTGAATGGTTTTTTTTTCAGGATGTTTTACTATAGGAACACCCCATGGCCATGTCTGTGAATTTGATTTTGTGGCTGTAGGTTGATTTGGTACCAAGTAGTGTCTATAAAATATGTTTTTGACTTTCTTCTCCCTTTTCTAGCAAGTCATCACAGAAGGCAGATTGTTATTGGAATTCACTTTCGATGACCTCATGAGGATCAGGTCATGGCATTTTGCTATTCGGCAGCATAGAGAACTCATTCCAAGAAATGTAATTGCTATGCAGGTAATGTAACTTTTAATACTATTTGTTTTGTTTGTTACATTTACTGCTGTGACAGTTTTTGTTAATTCAATTAATAGACATAACAAAATGATTAATTTATGCTGAAATGGCTACCATAAAAATACATTCCATCCATACATCATTTGATTGATTCATGGAGATTCAGTGAAATCTCTGAAAAAAAAAAAATGTACCATCACGGTTTAAAGACGCTTGGTTCTGTAAATATTATTGTGAAGAGTATTGATCATTGCTGATTCTGAGATGACCAGTTGTATTGGTATCCACAGTAGTCTCTGCCTAAGAGCCCAATCCTTGGGAGACAGGAATTTGATAAAACTTGGTTCTATGGTGGAATTCATGTTTGTGAATTATATTTATGATGCTTGTTAAAGTGTTTTTGATCATTAGAAGACAGAAAAAAATAAAAAATGTCCAAAGTACCGTCAGATCATCAATTTTTCTTTGATGTGCCTATCAAGTTGGGTTGTTTGCACCATCTATTGTGAATAGAAAAGTCTTTGTCATTACCTCAGCTTTTTGGCAGGTTTTCTTTAGTCATATCACTCTTAAAAGGATACATTTGTATATGGGGAAAAAAACTGTTTCACCCTACTAGCAGACTCTTAGGGAGACTGTGCTCTGAGACGGCAGACTCTTTAACATTTAGGCATAGATATACCATATTAAGTACCTGGCTTTTAGGCGATACTTGAAGTTCAACAGTATACTTATGATGTAGGAGGCATTTACTTGACTGCTGATTTTGATCTGACTTCGACTCTTTTAGAAAGTACCAATAAATTTATTTTTGGGGGCCTAATTTTCTTGTCACTGTTAGGTTGATTCATGTCCACACAAAACTTTAGTATCAAAGAATAATTGATGCTACAAATTGTTTTTCTACCCATTTATAAAGAAGAACCAAAATATATTGAATTTCCCTACCCCGCAGAATATAAATGATCACCCTCAGAAAGTTTTCCATTAAAATTAAAATTATTTTTAGATATTTACTACACAATATATTGAAATGCTATTATTTTGTAATTTTGTTAATTTTGACAATGTCTTGTTTTTAAAGAATAATATACAAAATTGTGAGCCTAAAGCTTGAACAAATAGATAATACTGACTGGTATGCTACAAAAACAAACTTTCTTGGTAGTCTCCCTTGACTGTTCATACTATTCTATGAAGTTTGTGTCTTTTGGTTTTACAACTAGATGGCGATTATTTTGATTTAATAGTGGATATAAAGTAACTGATGTGAGGCCGGGCATATGTTAAAGGCAGGCGTTGGAAAAAAATATGTGAGTGACGTAAGTTTATGTTTACATGGAAACAATCTATTGTTTTTAGTGAATGATAGGCGAAACAACTGAGTGTCTACATGCCATCATGTCGGTATCTATTAATAGTGTCTTCTATTTGTTAGCATTAAGTAGCTGATCTATGTATAAATAATCAATGCTCTTAAGTGAAGATTACTTTGAAAACTTCATCTGTTTGAATATTTATTTTTTTTCACACTTTATATGTTTATAATATAATCATTGAAGTGAATTACATGGGGACAATCATTGGCCTGTACTTCTTTTCCAGTTGATCATAATCTGTTTCTATCATTTTGTTATTTTTATCTTTCTGTGTGGAATTGTTTGCATCACAGTTGGCTGAGACTGAAATTTCTCCCTCTCCTGGCTTACTGGTTTGGAACTTTTCCCTTTCATGTCTTTCTAAATTTCCATGATGTTATCTAATTACATACCATACTATTTGTAGATCTATAACGGTCAACTTCAAAACTTGGTAGGACTAGATGAAAGCAAAGTTTTGTCTTCTGCCATTGATATCATTGCCTCTCACTACAAAAATCAATCTTCTGAATATGGGACATATTATTGTACAGATATTTTCAAATATGTAACCCATAGGCCACTACTTTCTATGTCAGCCTGAGGCCTAAACAGGCTGGTAATTAATTGGCACATTTGAACATGTTACATAGCATCATTTAATTTTTGCCACTTTCATGATTTCGCTGGCATGTTTAGAGCTTTGACACACACACACACTTTTTACACATTCAATTTGATTTTAAAAGACTGATGGTAGCAAATTGAAGCGTTCTCACTGATTTAATTTAATCAGGTTTGTCCATATTATGATGTATTGGTTTTGAGATATTTAGCGCTACATCCTCTTGTAGCATGTGAGGTGTCGCAATTAATGGCAAAGTGTGGGCTACTAGTTACAATAGAATGGTCTGGAAAAAAACAAGTTGTTTTTTGTTTTTTGATGATATGATGAGTATTGTAGTTTTATAGTCACAAGTAGCAAAAAATGTCATTGATTTATGAAAACAAAATAAATAAAAATTTAAAAAGAAGTTTTTTGATTGGGAGTGTGCACATTGTTGGTGAGAAGAATTTTTTTTTCTTTTTTTTTTCTTTCTTAAATTCATACTGTAAATCTTAATACCTTATTTTTCTCCTCACACAGCAAGACCCAGCAATGGTGGAACAGCTTTCTAAAAATATCACAAGAATGGGCCTGACGAGCTGCACACTCAATTTCTTACGGGTTTGTTATGCACATCATGCAGTGGTTTTGAAATATGATATCATTTATGGGATGTTAAATTTGAGTCCAATTTGTTGAATGATATGGCACTCTACCTATCACCAATATGTCTATTTATCAGGAACAGTTTTTGATAAAAATACAATTTTTACATATGATAAATAGGACAAGATCGTTTGAAGATTTTCCCCAGCAACTTGACCTTGCTATTCGGGAAGTACCGAAAACAAATCATGAGATACCTTATTCATCATTGGAAAGTTTGTTTGTCATGGTACTTTTTACTCACAATAGAATGATCTCGGGGATATGGAAAAC
Source organism: Dirona albolineata (assembly GCA_031763155.1). Taxonomy (NCBI): domain Eukaryota; kingdom Metazoa; phylum Mollusca; class Gastropoda; order Nudibranchia; family Dironidae; genus Dirona; species Dirona albolineata. The sequence goes on from JARFNW010178821.1 coordinate 9,393, forward strand.
CCATCCAACGGTTTTGACCTATTGTGTGTTCCTTTAAAGATCTTGTAACTGTAAATTCTACTGAATTAGACCTTTTCATTGCCTTTACAGTTCATGATTTAGCACTTGTCCAATTCTACTTTGAAACTCCTTCATTTATATGTATTATATTGAAAACTTTCATTGTAGGGCAAAATATATTTTAAAAATAATTGTTTCTGTTGTGTGATAAATATATGTAGTTAACAAATTATACCTTCATGTTAGTATTATTATTATTAATCAATTATTTTGCTCTCATACAAATTCATCATCTTTCTCCTTAGTTGTGCGTTATCTTAGAGCCTATGCAGGAACTAATGTCCAGGCATAAGGCGTATGGTCTTAACCCTCGAGACTGTCTCAAAACAACACTCTTCCAAAAATGGCAGCGGATGGTAGCGCCACCAGGTAAAGGCAAGCATCGTCCCAATTGTTTTGGTTTATTTTCTCCATTGATGAAGTTCAGATCTCATACTCTCAGAATCAATTTTTAAAAATTATCATAAAGAAAAAGTAGCAAGCAAACACTCCAGATGAGACTTCTCTTTTCCTCCCTCACAGTGCATTCACATACCTAATTTTGAAGTCGACTTTTAAAGGTGAATCTTTCTATTTGTTACTTGAAGATGATTACCATACTCTCATAAAGTAAATGGCCTGAATTAGGAGTGATGGATGAGGACAAAGATTGTGGTCCCATGGTAATTTAAAGTACAGTAATATATTACTGTTTTGGGTTGTGGTTGGTACCAGGATGTATGCAGATTTGGATAAATTTTTCTTATGTGGTTTACCTGCCAGCGCTTTGTATGTATTGCTTTAACAAGTGGACTCATTGAGCTTAAATGACCTTTTAAGCATTCTCTACTGGCTTGGTTTTCATGAAAGTTGTAAAAAAAAACCAAACACACACACGCATAAAACATACTGGGTTCTTTACCAAGAGCAACATTAAAATACCCCCTCCCCCTTTAAATATTTATGTATACTTGAATGGCAAGTACAAATAAACATATTATCATCTTCAAACCAGTTTTGTTTATCTCCTTACCCATTTTGCAATTAGAGAAGAGTATGAGTGATGATGGGTTCCAGTACCCCAAAACTGACTGAATTATGGCCACCAAAAAAAGGGGTGGCAATATTATCGTTACACACGCAGTAGAGTATAGTTTTTGTAAGAGAATGGTATGAATATGTTGAATGCAATTCATGGCGATCGTAACAATTTTTGTTTTGCTTGTTTTCTAGAAACCTCAAGACCTCCCAGTAAAAGAAGAAAACGAAAAGGCTCTGCCAGCAACAACGCAGGAGGAAATGTAAACAGCCGTGATACACCTTCTTCTGGAAAGAAAAGATCACCAGGGCCCCAGGGTTTCAATTTGGGGTCTACCGTGCCTGGTGTAAGTACATTAAAAAGTGATGGCAACTCTTCAAATCCGTCTGCTTTTAAGAATGTTAGATGAGAGAAGATGCTGTAATCACTTTCACTTACAATGTTCTTTTTAAAAAATCTTGACGCACATATTCATCATGACATGTTTTTAGGGGTTTTGGGAGGGTTATAAATATAGAACCCGTCAATTTAGACCATCCCTCAATTAAAACCTTTTTCTGTGAAAATTGGATTGTCTTCATTTAGGGCCTCCTCTGTATTACCATGGAAGTTTATTTTTTAAGTTAAAAGCAATCTTTTTTTTTCTTTTATTTATCAAGCAGGATGTCATGGTTGTTGGGGAACCCACTTTGATGGGAGGAGAGTTTGGCGATGAAGATGAACGTTTGATCACAAGACTAGAGAACTCACAGTTTGAACCCACAAACAATGATGAAAGCAACATCGACAAATTTCATAACTCTCCCGCCCTACAGCCAAACTCTTGGGGAGGAGACAAGAACACACCCCAGCCATCCACGGCTACAACGACGCCGACAACCAACACCCCTCTCACTGAGGCTGATATTAAACAAGAATGAAGTTGGGCCCTTTGCTAAGAGATTTCCTTGAAGAGGCAACACTTTGTCTCAAGTTTTTGGTTGACATTAAATTTTTGTCATTTGAAAAATGATATTCCATTTTTGAAAATTCACTTGAAAATGGTTGTTTCAAAGTGCTTGGGACCACTCAATTTATTTGCAATCAGTGGAACTGGATACAAATAGATATAAAAGTATTGGGACAAGCAATGTTTCTGACTAATGCTAATTTCTGTGAAAGCATTTTCAAATGTATTGTCACCAACTATTGAAAGACAGTTGTGTTACTGTGTGGTCCATGAATGACAAAAATGAAATGTTTTAGTGTGTAAGTTTTTATGTTCATTGTTTATTTCAGAAAGTAATATCAAATTTGAATTGATAAGGGACAAGACTATGATGGATAGAACCAGATAGCACATACATGATCTGTCATTTTACACATTAAGTTTTGCTCATAACTGTACTTTTGTTGTATATTTATATATCTAAGTGGTATTTATTATAATGTTAATTTATTTTGTTTCAAATTCTTGCCTTCCTTTTTTTAAATTTCATCTTTGCGAATATATATTCTTTAATTCATTGTTTGCTCAATATATAGAAGTACGTCAGAAAGTGATTAAGGTGATTATTGTTTTAAAATGTTTTCGCAGCGCTTGTAAGGGAGGACTGTTACATGAAGTGACTGACCTCTTAGGAAATTGTAATATTTTTACTTAACTCACTTGCTATCGCGGCAGCACAGTTGATATGCTGCTTACTACAGATACTGCTCCCCTGTCGGCCTCAATTTTAATTTAAAAAACTTTTACTGCTGAGACTGGTGCATTATCTGTCTCTGCGTTTCAGAGACTGAACTCTTGTTTCTTTCCCTTTTTAGTATTCACCATTTTATTTGAGTGACCTCTCTTGATTTATCGTCACTCTTCTCACTGCTAGTCGGCAAGATTGTTCAGTGTATTTCTTATACGTTTACATTTCGATTCCTTGAGCGATGTCTTTTACAAAACGACCTCCACTAAAAAATTTTGACACTTAAGACCCAGGTCTTCGATAAGGTATAGACAATCAGGCAGAGATGATAGTGATTTTTTTCTTATAATAATCTTTGTGTTTGGAGGAATCACGGATAGAACATGAACACAAAAATGAGTTTAGAAAAAAAATGATCTTGGGAAAAGTTGTTAGTCTGAAGCTGCCGGTAGTGAGTGAGTTAATGCTGCCACATGCCTGAATCACTTTTATAGGTAATGCAAACCAAATTCTGCAGAGATTAAACCTTTCTAATGTCCACTTTGTCTTCACCATATTTTTTTCCTCTCTCAATTCTGTTGCTTAAAGTTTATATGCTCTATTTTGTGATTTTTAAAATATTTGATCTGGAAAAGAAAATTTCTCTTTTCAAAGTTTTTTTTATGTTGTTATTATAGATATTGACTTCAGTGAGTCAGTTTCTAAATAATTTTCTTTTTTTTTTTGTTGTAAAGAATAATGCTTGTTTCTTTTCATTTTTTCATATTTTTTTTCATTGCTTGTTTTGTTTTAATGACTTGTTTATGTTAAAACATGTGGTTGGTTTATTGTTCAAATTCAACACTGCCTCCAGTTAGTCCACTCCGGACATGCAAATCTCTTTTTTTTTAAATATTTTGTTTGCAGTCATCACAAATAAATCACAACGTATGACATTTTATACTTAAATGTGTATATCTAGTCCTATTGATGTGAAACCACAGTTCATGCACACTAACATTACCTTCATTAATAGCGTCTTGATGGAAAAAAAATAATTTGTAAGCAAATGTAATTGAAACTCATTGAGCACTGAATTATCTCAACCTAGTAATTGACCATACCAATGCTTTGCAACAGCCTTTATTCTTCAAGGGGCATAGATGTATAAAAGTAAAAGTTACTCTGTGTAGGCAAATCATTTTATTATTGTTTGAAATATTTTGACGGTACCAGCATTTTAAATCAATTTGAATATTTGCACACTAAGAAACAAATGCAGATGTATTTCATATTCCCCATTATGTCCAGCCATTATGAATTATAGTTACGGGATTTTCCATAGCAATTCTATGGTCAATTTCATACTTTGCACAAGACTCAATGTTTTACTTACACATACATGAAAGTTATAGGGATACTTTCAAATTACTATGATTAATTCATATTTCCAGTTACATCTATCAAAACGATATGTTTTATTATATCATTTAAATTGTTAAAGGTTTTGGTTTTGGTTTTTTTCTTTATTTCTTTCTTTTTATTTTTTTTTATTTTGAATCTCATGACTTAAATAGTACTTAAACTATTCAAAGTATTTACCTCTTTAAAATGGGTTAATCTCTAGCTTTCTTGTCTTTTCATGGTATTTTTTATTTTTAACATGAGATAAGATTGGTTTTATTTCAAGCATTGTATTTTCAATGTGTACACGGCCAATCTGAAAAGCCTGGTACTGGTACTGTTGAAATTATCTCTGATTTGCGATATTTTGGATTGTTTTTCAACAGTGTCAGTCAAATTGTCCCTGTTTAATAATAATATACTGGATATCAGCAGAATGTACTTTTAAGTTGAGCTCAGTGAGTTGGATCTTGTTTAGGTTTTGTTTTTTTACTGTGAAATAATATGCTACTAATATTTGTTAAAATGCAAAGGGTCTTCTTTTTTTTGTTGTCCCCCCCATCCAGGTGTGAAATCAGAAAGCTTGTTCAGTTCAGATTTGTGATTTTTTCATTAATTTTTTTTTTTTTTACCAGGGTTTGGAAATTCATATAGATAGTCATATAGTCTTTCTATCAGGCTCTTATGACCTTAGAATGACAAGTTCAAGAAAACAAAAGACCACTGTTTGATAATACTTTTTTGTCTGGTTGCTCTACTGATATATTCTATCCATAGTACTGAATACTTTATTTTGCCCTTGACGAAAATTAATATATAAATCATACATTTACATTATAAACATAATTTTGCCACCATTGTATCTGATTTATCTAACAAATTTGTATATCCATCAATCATCATCATTTAGTTTACATGTATTTTCAATTTGAGAAAGTGATTTTGCATATGTAGAAATTTCAACATGTTTCATAAAGAAAAAAATCCATTGTCAGAAGTGTGCAGTTAAGGGATTTTGAAATACTCTATACATAGACATAAATCCTTTATAATAATAATAATATTGATGAACTATATGATGTTATATTGTACATTTGTAAATATTATAATTCTTTATAAATCTATGTGCTACGCACTCCATGTTGTCGTATGAGTCACATCTACATTGTACCTCTATTTTGTATATGTCTCATTATATTGTTAAGTTCAAGATTGTTTCAAATTGAGTGTTTCAGATTTTAGAATATTGTACCAATTTTGTTACATTTATATAGCTATGTATAGTCTTGTTCATAGAAATGTGCTGTACTGATTTTGATGTAACTAACTTATTTGGCACCAACTTTGTGTTAATTCAAAAATTGTAGATACAAATTGTTGTGCTAAAGATAAAAGCTGGAAATTAAAGTTCTGTGCTCCTAAATTGATCTCTCTTGACTTTCAAGGGTCCTACTCCGCTTATTTATAAATGCAATAAATGTATAAAAACAGCAACTAGTGATAGGTACAAGTTGATGGCAACTTTTCTAATCTTTGTTAATACAGTAATAATGTCCACCAAAGAGCAGTCTATTTGAGACGAGAAATCCAGGCTTTGAATTTGAACTGGCTTTCACTCTTGTGTATGATGTAAGAGTTGATTACTCTTCTCTTGGTTCCCAAGCTGATACTAACGCACTTGGATGCAAGATTGGAAAAGTGAAGCACACCAGTCATTGTACTTAAGAGGACCGTTAAAAAATGCAGACATCGGCATGTCATGTTCCTCATAGAAGAGACAAGAAATGAGCCATAACATTTGGACTTTATTTACGTATTTACAATTTAATCATTTTGCTTTTCACAGAACATTTTATTACTTTGTTGTGTCAAAAAGAACATCACAATGGACTGTTTTTATTGTGTTATTGTGACACAGTCTACATACGTCATTTCATTTCAATGTTACACTCATAATTTTTCTTCCAATTCATATTTGTGTTTGTTGGGAGTAAGGTCTTGATTTCTTGATTTTAATTTTAACTGAAGTTAAAATCTTTATGGTTTTTAGTTTTTGGTGTGAATCTGTCTCATGGGAGCATGTGATAATATCCGGAATATTTTTTAATGTTAAAAATTGTTTATGATTGAAAGGAAAGAAAGCCAGAAAGTTTTAATGCTTATTTGACAGATCCAAGTTGTTTTGTTTTTTGTTGGGTTTTGATTTTTTGGTTGTTTTTTTTTTTTTAAGTTTAATTTTTGTCTTTTTTATCTATGGTGATATCTCTTCAATTGTCTGTGTTTCTTAAATATAGTTTACTGACAGCAAGGAGAAATTATTGTTGAATTTTCACTCACCTGTATTTAAGAAAAGCAATATCCTTACAGCTTGTATTGGAAGGGGTTGAGTTTGATATGTATTGATTTATCACTTTGTATATGAGTCATTTTCAGAAAATCTATAAATTCGGCACTCACATTGTTTCAAAAATCAAATTATTGTCCTATTGTAATTTTTGCATGCATGCAGACGAATGGTCCGTTGAGTAGTGTTTTCAAAGCTGTGGGATTACCGATTTACAATGGCCTTCAAACTGAAGGTTTAATTTTGTAAAGTTCTCAGTGACATGTCATTCTCCGTCTTTTTCTCTTTTTTTTTTCTTCATTATATATATTTTTTTTTATTTTCATTTTTGTATCACTTTTTAAAGAGAAGGAAATTGGACAAATATTTCAATTTGATTGATTCACTGAATACAGGAACCTGATCAATTCCAAAAACAATGGCCTGCATGTTTGCAAACCAGTGTATGTGGTGGTAAAAAATACAGTATTTGCTGCCAGTGGTAAATGGTATTTGTCGCACAGAGAGAATACCAGACTATTGTGGTGGAGACGTAAATAGCGCCAGTGCCACTGAGATGAATTGGAAGCAGAATTAGGTGGTAGTGGTAGAGCTAATTGATTAGTAAACGGAAAATTATAATTTGGATTCAGACTCAACTTTTGTAATAATTATATAAAAGTAACAAGCCACCGCAGAAAGCTAACACTGTCAAACGCCCTCCTCAATGAATAGTTGACAAATTTAATGATAAATAACAGAACCCGGTACTCAAATGACATTGTTGTTGCAATCACATTAGTGACTGCTCAAACCTTCAAAGATCAAGTAAACTCACTGTCTTGATCTTTCTGTTACTTTGGAAATAATTGTCCAATTAACCTGTGCAAGTATTCTTCATGAAAAAAAGATGATAGTGGTACAGAATGTATTGGCATGTCCAGTTGTGTGGCGTCAGCTGCAGATTGGCATGTTCAGGACAGTATTAAATCAGGGTCCGTACGCAAGTCTTAAAGTCTGGAAAAAGTCTGGAAAATGGGGATGGGGATTTAAGACTTTAAAAGTCTGGAAAATAGGGGGTATTTTGGCAAAACAGATCTTAAGTCTTGAAAAAGTCTTGAAATTCTAGTCCCCCGCCTCCACATATCTATCTATCTCTCTCTCTCTCTCTATTTATCTATCTCTCTCTCTCTCTCTCTCTCTCTCTCTCTCTCTCTCTCTCTCTCTCTCTCTCTCTCTCTCTCT
>JARFNW010178932.1:0-17092 GCA_031763155.1 Dirona albolineata
ATTTATTTAAATATCCCCCCCCCCCCCCTCCTCTCTCTCTCTCTCTCTCTCTCTCTCTCTCTCTCTCTCTCTCTCTCTCTCTCTCTCTCTTTCTCTCAGAGATCTGGTCACCTGACCTGCGTGGTCGCTTACATGGATTGCCCCTTTTACATTGACGCTTAGGATTTTGGGCGCAGTTTAATCATTAATTTAATCTGTAAGATGTGTATTTAAACATATAATTTTTACATGAGCTTTAATGGATCTTCGTCATCGTCTTTGCGTTACAGCTTGGACTGGCATCAATTTTTATTCCATGGATAACAGTAATGCAAAAAAATTATTGTAACACTCAAAACAGCTGAGGGTCATAATTTTGCGAAGAAATTATAATCTCGTTTTTTTCTGCTCTAAAGAGTGGTGCCCATGTAGAAAATCAAATAATGTAGCAATTTTGTACATTTTTTATTGATGTAAAAAACTTGTTCTTTTGATCCCAGACTCTGGTAGTCCCATTATCCGCCTGATGAAACCCATCAATCCGAGCTCCAAAAGGTCCAACACTCAACAGCAGCAGCTAAAGGCAGCCGAAGAACTTATCAATGAATTGATGAAGCAAGAGGACGCTTGGCCTTTTCTCAAGCCTGTAGATAAGAAATTGGTAAGTAGGCAAAAATAGTTGATTTGTATATTTTTTGTGTGTGTGTGTGGAAGCAGGAGCATAGTCTGTCTGTGTCCATCGCTCGTCTGGTAATGAGAATACCATTCACTTTGGCTATTAGAAAACAGCTGTAGTTTTGCAGTGTGCAAAGAGAAGTTAAATTTCACAAATTATGTGCTGCACTACTCTTTTGCTCCTATGGCACGATGAATATGGGCTGGACATTTAGTTTACTCGCCGAGTCTATTGTTTTCACTTGAGGTAAGAGTCAAGCGGTAAAAATCTACATGAGATTAGTTCACTCATGGACGATTATGTTTGTTTTTACTGTCGTTTAAGAAATATAACAGCTCAAGTTTATTGATTGATGCAATACTAGCATCAGATGAAATATGGACGTGTGGCTCAGTAACACCAACTAGATTTAACCTAGCCAGGCCTGTATGCAAATATAGCGCTGAACAGGAAGAATTTTAGTTCAATGTAAAATGCAATGAAAGTAAAGGTCTTCTGTAAAGTTAGGAATTGCTCATTGCAGGTGGGAGTAAATATAGTGATTTAAACTAAAGTAAAGTGTAAGAAATCAGGAGAAACATTAAATGTTGATTGGAGAAATTTTATGATACCAGTGGCAGTCAGTTATCTTTAAAGGTGAAAACACAAATGTTATTGTTACTGTTCACACCTGGCAGTTGTTGCCATTCCTAAATGATGCTGCAGCAGTCGACCATTGAACTGACGTGGCTGGCTGGCATTCCTGGTGCATAATGAATGGCCGATAGCAGAATACAAAAAGAAAGATAAGAAAGCAATTGTTGATTTCTAAACTTTTGTTGGTCCTGTCAGGTTCCCGACTACTACGATGTCATCAAGCACCCCATGGACTTTGGAACGATTCGTAACAAGATTCATGCTTTTTCCTACAAAAAACCATCTGAAATGCTGGAGGATGTGCGGAGGATATTTACCAACTGTGTAGAATACAACACGAGAAGCAGCCCAGAGTACAAAGCCTATCACAGTCTGTCAAAGTTTTTTGACAAAAGAATTAAAGAGAAATGTCTTGAAGAAGACGCTCACTCTGTAAAATCGAATCATGGACGACTTTCATTATAATCTTTTTTCAAAGCATTTTGTTAGAAATCACATCATCTTGTTGGTTTTGGTTACAATGAGATTTAAAATTCCATTATTGTTTTTCACACTCATCTTAATGGCAAAATGTTTTACAAAGTGTTTTGTTTTTTTTTTACAAACTGAAAGAGGACGTGTAAGATTGATTGATATGGGCCAGACAGGCGTGATAATCCGTCTTACGTAATGGGTACTTTTTACTAAGTCAATCACATAACCACAAATGTTGTATGTTATACGTTTTACTAAGGCCTGAAATAGGATTAATATCAACACTGTCATGTATATGTCTCTTAATATTTATTTTCTTGGTGATAAGTGCACACTTCCCTCTGTAAATTCTATCAACATTGCATATTGAATAATAGTCTTTTGACTTTGCATGTACTTTGAAGGCACTCTTTGGATGGGCCGAAACGACCAATAGCATGTTGCAGTGTGCGGTTTTAAGTGGCAAAGACTCTTTTCTTACGCTTTCATGGCCACGGGTTACACAAATTTCTCAGGCAGGCCATAGTTTGCCCAGCCTTGATCTAGAGGGTTGCGGCACTCGGTCAATTTGAATGAACTTTTAAGAAACAAGATTCAATTATTATTATTTCTTGCCTTGATTTAATGTTAACACAAAATGTTGAAATAAACTCTTTTCACACATCTCCAAGCATTCTGTTCTGGTTTGTCTTTTTATGTTGATATTGATATGATGTGTGAAAGATTGGATTGTGTCATTTCATATTTGGAAAAGAACATCTACTAAAGTAAAGACCACGTAGTGAGCCCACCAAACAGATGTATATTATTATGACTTACTCGCATTGTTCCTCTGGATAAATATCGGGCCAAAGCCAAATCCTGTCACTCCACACTTATGAGCCAGAGAGTTAAAGGATTCAAGCTCAAGTCCTTATTTTCCATCCAAGTATAGTTTTGTTATCCATATATTCTCTTGATTGGTATCGGGTTGGCGTAGAGACGGAACAAAAACAAATATTGTGCTGATTTCTGGGAAGATGAAGAATTGACTCTTTCAGTTATCTCGAAGTCCTTACAACACAGTCTATGTAATGGCAATCTTCAAATAAAAATCATTTGATGATTCTACCCTTGAATGTTTTGTATGAAATGGTCCAGATCCAGTTTCTCCAACTCTGCACATGTATTAGCATCACGCTCACATGGAGATTTCATAGAAACATTGGACATGGTACCTTCCAGGTTGTCATTCATGTTGGGAATGATATAATTTCACCTCCTTGACCTTGCTCCCTCACTTTATCACTGTCATCAGGATGATGATTATGTACAATTCAATTCTGGTACTGGGTGTTCATAGGAGTTGTTTGTTTCCCCCTTTGTCATTCACTACTTTTGTCTTTTCCAAACTTTCTCTGAAATTTTACTGTATCAGAGATACAAAAGAACATGTAGTCTTGAAATGATGAGGTTTGTCACTATATGTTCAGATACAATCGGGTCCTAATTTTTTACATTCTCTAGGGCAGCAAAAATTTCCACTAAAATTGTCAATCTCCAGTGGCATCTCTTGACTTGCTTGCTGCATCCTATTTCTTCATGAAGCGTGTCCTCATACTTTGTGAAATATGTTTGATTATGTTATGACTCTTATGAAGAACAACTGACTGACCAGCTGTAAACAAGCATGAATTCTTAACATCTTTACGCAATCAAATTGGATGCATGTGATTTGGTTTCACAATTTTCCATACTCAAGTTGTACTCAATTTTTGAAATTGAATATTTATATGATTATATTAACTGTTTACAACCATGTCTTGATGTACTGTAAATTTATTAAGCTTTGTCGTTTGTAATTATTAAGTGGCAACTATTTGTTCTTGCCTGCAATGTTTGCAGTTCATGAATTTGCCAAGTGAGGCGAAAAAGCAACAAAATATAATTTGGATACGATCTTGGGACGAAGGAAGAATGCTAATGATTTTTGTGAAGGCAAGGATTTAAGAAAATGCTATTTTGATTAAAACCAGCATAAGTTGGTTTAGTTCATCCATATATATTAGTGTTATATTGCTTCCAATGTGTTTGTATTTTTTGACATAGTCGTGAACCACTTGTAGGCTGAGTGGGCTATGCACTGCGCTCCTTTGCAAACGGGCATGGGTTCGAATCTCGCTTTTGGCCCTCCTGCGACACTGCTATCCATGGGAACATGCTTTACTACGATTGTCTCAGTCAGCCCAGGTGTAGAAATGGGTTCCGGGTCATAGCTGTGAAAGTGATCCTATATAGACCAAGCATCCTAATCCAAAGAATCCCCAATTTTAATACTTCAATTATTGGGATGTGGTGAGCACCGAGTCTAAGAGCTGCGTTCTAGGGGCTGCAAGGCTTATAAGTTAACTCTTTTTTTTGACAGCTCTGAACTTCCTGGAAGTTAACGTAGAGTTGAAAGTGTGTATGGTAAATGAGCTATGTGAATGAGGTTGAGGAGTTGAGTAAAAAAGCGGCAGATGAATTATTGAAGAATGATTGTAATGTTTGTAAATTGAATTTGTTAACAATAAAAGTTGTACGATTTTCATATTATTGAAACATCTTGTTTTAGTTTGTCTTATTGCACTTTGATCTGCATTTGTTTTTTATTCTTTTATATTATGATTGAAGATCTCAGGATTCCTAAAAGGTTTTATTAGCTTTTACTTTTATGCACTTGATCAGTTGGTGAAATGTGAACCATATGCAGTGGGAGGAAAGTTGTCTAGACCTAGAGCGTTTTATTACGGTTTGATGGCCCAAGTCATAAATCTCTGGTTTTCAAAACAATTAATGTATTGTAATTGTAGTTGCTGGATAAGCACGCACGTGTCAATTTCAACGCATGCTCTGCCTAATCATGCCTCTGCTGGCTGAATTTTATGCTATATAATTCCTATGCATAAAGGCATGGTGAGTGGTCAGTGTGTATAACCGCACATTAAATCTGTGTAACGCCACAAGCTGTTATCTTCCCATTTGAGTTTAAAACACATTTCAAGCTGAGCAGTGTGCACACAAAAAAGATTAGGCAAATGCAGCCCAGATGGTTTATTAATATTAATATTGTCTATTTGACCACAAGGGAGAGCTTAGTCAATGCTATGTCATGTTCAGCTTGCCCAAGGTTTTGTCTAAATAATTTGTCACCGCTTCTTCTTGAATGCCATTGATTTATTGGGTCATTTCCTGTTTTTGGCTGACAGTGTATGTCGTCTCTTCCTCCTGGAGCAGGGGTGTATCCAGGGGGGGGGGACGACAATCATCACTTTGTTTGCTTCACACTACGGCGTAAACTGGGTTAAGCATTGACTCTGGGCTAAAAGGCTCTACAAGTACAAGACACACTGCAGTGTGTTGATTAGTAATCTTCAAAGTCAAAAAAGTACAAGAAGAACTTTCCGTTTTAGAACTACAAGAAAGGTATGCTGCTATTTTCTGTTCCAATCATGCAATTAAAAAAAAGAACAGCAAGGTACATTTGTATGTCTTTCAACATTTTAATGTCTCCTAAAACATAATTCATCATTGTGTATTTGGCAATGACACCAACAAGAGGTAAAAATCCGTAATACATATTGTTATTATAATATATATACGAGAGTCTTAATTGCTCTGAGGTAACAGAAAATAACTTAGTGCTTAATACCATACAGGTTTCACATAGCAATCAAAATAATATCTTTAAAAAACAATTCACTCAGACCATTTATATAATCAATTTACAAATACTTATAAATAGATACATAAATTATTACAGTTGGATATGTACAATTCAAATGCAAAAATATTTATAGAAAGTTAGGAATATTTCAAGTAGTGTGAGCCCTTTGTAGTTGAATTGAAAGAAGTCGGAGGCCAAAGAAATTTTCAAAATGATTCTACTACTGTACAATTTAAATTTTAAAATATTTTTTTTTATTATGTTGTAGCAGTAAGAGTTCAAAATTATTTGTTTCAAAGGTAATTCTTACAACTAATTTGAAAAAAAATATTAATGTCCCACACTAATAAAACAATAAAATTCAATAATGATTGAAATATTCCCCCTACACCTGAGAAGTAGTATAGGTCATTGCACTGGCTTCAGCGTTGTTGCCCAACTTTTAAATTAAATGTTTTAAAAAAATTGGAACAACAAGCTATAATTGGAAAAGAAAAGAAAGAAAAAAAAGAGAAAAAAATGAGTATTATCCTTCCTTTGCCATTCAAAATAATAAATACGAATTCTTTTTCCTTATCCATTTTGTCACAAAAGGCGCTCAACACACACATCCAAATGAACAATGTGCATTATTCAACAATGAAAAAATGTTTCATTGAAAATACAATATTTCAATGACACGAGGACAAAAGTACTGAACCACTGGCTATCAATATACAACAGCATGATCCAAGCATGCTTTCTTCTGTCACAACCATCCGAAAGCACACCATTTAGCTCCCATAATTTAGCTCCCATAAAAAATGCTAATCACAGCTCGTTAGTTAAAACAAAAGTTACATTTTACATAATCTTCCGATACATTTCTTACATTACGAAGAACATAAACCAGCAGCAGGTGCCAACGCAACTAAAAATACATTTTCTCAGTACAGTCAATGGGTTTCTATCGCCCTGAAAACTAAAGTCTGGGATCTATCCAAATAGGGAGGAAATCAAAACTAGATGATAAAGCACCAAAGACCATATGTGACTAAGAAGATACGTTAAGAGATACATCTCTACTGTCCAAAAATGGCACAAATTTCTTATACTTATATGGTGAGCAACTGTACACAATACAACCACAATGGATTAATTGGTTACATAAACATCAATCACATTTGCTTACATTTCTATGCTGTGTCATGTGAATGCAAAAAAACCCTTTTTTTTTCTTTTTTTTTTGCGTAGGTCACAAATACATTATACGTTGATTGTTTTGTTTTCTAACTATTTCAAATGTATGCAAAGCATAACAGGGTTGATTACACACATACAGTCAATTCTTAAACACATGTCTTCTTCAAGACACAACTGTCTGGTTTGCCTACATGTTCTTCTACTCTTTATGACGCAAATCTGCTTTATACTTATGTACATCCACTGGTATTTAAATATCTTTTTTAATATAAATATATATTAATATAAATCCAATCTTTTAAAAAACCTAATCCCATGGTAAAACAATTTCAAAGTCACAACTAGAAATGTTTAGGGATTTGGAGGTTGGGTGAAATCAACCTTATCTAGCTGAGCGTGGTTTCTGGCCTTAAAATCTTTAGTTTTTAAATTAAATACATGGCTCAGGGCTTTTCTATCTTTTTCTTCTTTTTTTGTTTTTTTGTTTTTAAAAAAACAAAAACATTTCCAGCCCAGATTTTCAAATTGTCTGCAAGTGGAAGAGCTATTAATCTATGCATTGGCAATAATTCGTATCTTGACTGAAGCGTAAAATCAACATGCTCAAAGCCATCTATCTACTTTTTATTGCTCTTGGATTTAGGACTCTCAGATCTAGACTTTCCATGCTTTGTCTTCGGACTCTGTTCAACTCCTTTCCCGGATTTTGACTTGGAGGCTTCCTGGTTAAACCCATTGCTGCTGGCGCTAGAAGTAGAAGCACTTTGGTTATTATTATTGCTGTTGTTATTATTATTATTATTACTACTACCGCTAACACCACCCCCACCGCTGCCCTTTCGACCATGTTTAGATTTGGGACTGGGAGGTGGGGAGGTGAAAGACGTGTTTGGGCTGGTGGGCTGAGAGCTTTTGGAAGTCGAGGATCGACGCGATTTCATGGACAATCGTCTGGCCGTTCTTTGGAGCATCGTCTGTGAGCTGGGTGCTTGGATCTCTAGAAGGGCCGAATCACTCGCTGGAAGAGGGAAAAAAAAAATAGAAGAAAAATACTTATGAAATCTTCATGACATGCTCAATCAAAATCCTGCAATTTGGATGGGAAAGAAAATTCAAAGGCAAATAATATTGTCGCTATTCCTGATTGGATAGTTTTACTCAAAATTCACAACATCCTACAAGGTGCTTCAATTTATACAGCACAATTCAAATACCAAACAACTACAGTAAAATCTGCTTGCGATGGCCTCAGGCTTTTCTATCAAATGACACTCTTTACATCAGGCCTCACCCCTTCAGTCTCATTTCATTTATGTCTACACTAAGGATCAGACCAAAGTTGCTTACTTCAAAGTTCATTTACAAGGATTACAATCTATCAAATTGAAAACTGCTTCTTTAAAACTGCACTAAGCCTCACTCTTCACACTCTAAAATGAAAGGCAAGCAGCGAAAATATTAAATTTTAATGAGCATAAGCATTGGTTTAAATGCGATAAATGATTAGTAAATCAAATTGAAGTGTTAGATCATTATGCATAATACTTAAACAGATTTTATTTAAGGAAAGAATAGAGTATTTATTACACTATATTAGATAGAGAGAATTATTCCATCATTGAGATGAAATAAAAGCGAATGTCATTTGAATGCTCAAATCAAACAAACCAAAAAAAGACAAACTAAATACACATACTACAACAATAATAATAATAATAATAATAATAATCATAATAATAATAATGATAAAAATAATAACAATAATGATAATAATAATAACAATAATAAATAATGATGATGATAATAACAATAACAATGAAATGAGAAAAAAAATAATAAAAAAAAATAAAAAAATAGGCACAAGGCATGACACTAAAGAGTGAGGTATGTTTGAGAACATTCCCTTAAAGAACATTATCAAAAGAACACAGTAATGAAAAGCAATATTTTGATTTAAATGCATATCACTTTCTAAAATAGGACAGGATGTATTAGTTATGACACAGCTAATGCAGTGGCAAGAATGAACGCAGAGAAAAGAAGGCAATGAAATACTACAGATAGATCTGGAAAGAAAAAAAATTCTTTACGATATTATGTGCTAACAAATGTTATTGCACACAGGTTATCTAAAAATATGTATGAGACAAGCAAAAAAAAACCAGAAAAAAAGGAACACACATTGCAAAAACAAAAACAAATTATTATTTTTCATCTTGTTTTGCCATAGTTATGACTAACCCATCAATACTACTTACCTCATAAACTTCAATGATCTATTCTGAAGGTCCACGAAAGCATTAACAAAAATGAAAAGTTTACAGTTTTGTTTTTCAAATGTTTCACAAATAAACAATAAGCTTGAAGATAAAGAGTTTTATACATTGTTAGTAAAGCAAAAAAAATAATTTTTTGGAAGTGAGAAGGTTTGTGTATAAATACGTAAGTAAAAATATCATATCTTTAATATTACTCAAAGATCATTTGGTTAGCGTAGGAGATTATTATCCTTTGTTTTGAATATCATAAATCATGCATTGCAGCAATTCTTTCCAGACACAGACATTCAACAAGGTGGTGTCAAAAGCCATAAGAACATGAATTTTTTTAACAACTTTATGTCTCTTATTGAAAAAAAATGTAAGGAAACAAAGGATGGTCACAAACTTAATTCAATCCTTTCCTTATAAATAAAAAATGTGTCCAACATGTCGCACACTCTCCTCTTGGTCATGAGTATGTGTGGTTGGTTTAATATGTTTAAAGTTTTTGGTTCTCAACGTAACCAAAATGACAAATTGCCTGCATGGACAATAAAGGTTATATAATATTATGCCTTAGCTGAAAGATTTTCAGTCAAATATTGTCAATAAGGATCTCTTCTCTATGCGGCCACAACAGGTACCAACTGCTGACAGTCATTCATATGATAAATAACGTCATAAATATCTCCCTCCAATATTAATTGAATACACCTTCTTCCCGAGGTCGCAACATCAAAATACAGGGTGGCTGAAAATTTATTTCACAGCTCCTAAACTCGGAATGAACATTTCTTTGACAACTTTTAATCTCAGAATGAAAATTTCTTTGACAGCTTCTATTTCAGAATGAAAATTTCTTTGACAGCTTCTATTTCAGAATGAAAATTTCTTTCACAGCTTCTATTTCAGAATGAAAATTTCTTTCACAGCTTCTATTTCAGAATGAAAATTTCTTTGACAACTTCTATTTCAGAAAGAAAATTTCTTTGACAGCTTCTATTTCAGAAAGACTAATTAAACACTGTATCATTTTATCCACGACAATCCATTGTGATTCTTGCCTTTAAATCATCACTTATAGAGGACATGATGCACTGTTGAGTGGGTTAAATGGACTTCATTCAACTGTCACTGGCCCCAAGTCTCAGACACTGTCAACATTTCCCTTACAAGTAAAATTAGTGGTTTCTCGGACTACGATCACTTCCATAACCTTATTTGACTAAGTTTCCATGGTTCATTTTTGGTGCTGATCTTTGGTTAATAGTTCAAAATTCGTGTGGACTTGTGTGTCTGATTTGTTTTCAGTGAACCATTCATCACAACCTGCCTTGCTGTTGTCTATCATGGTATTGTATGTATCAGGGGCAATCATTTAAAAAAAAGGTGTGAGTTGGAACAAACCTCCTGTATTCCACAATTGAGGTTTACAGTACTTGCCAGAGGCATAGGCCTTCCTTTCAAAACCACCAGAAAGTAACTAGATTAACATCAGGCATGGTCATGTCACATACTCATTGAGACCCTCTGTTAGTAGTGTCTATCGTTAGTTGGAAGTTATTGTGAAGTATTTTAGGGCTGTTTCCTTTCAAGTGCTTAATGAGATTAATAATAAACTTAAGTAATAACCCAAAAAACAATTTGATTTCTCTAAAATATGTCTGCTTTTTACCTTTCATTTTCTTCAATCTTAAAAACCAGATAAAAGGCTCTATCATAACCTTAATATTTATGCAAGATCTTTCATGTGTATCCATCAACATCCAAAATTCTCACAAGTCTCCTGTGATATAACCTTTTGCTTTGTCATTAATCACATACTTATAAAATTACTTGCTTGCTTTTCAATAATATTTTTCTATCTTTATACATAGTTTGTAATCAAGTTAATAAAATCTGGATACAATAGTTTCACATGACCCATTCAAATCATACAAATATATTTGGTCACGTTCCATCCCTTTAATGGCGACAACTTGACCGTTCCTCTTGACCCGATGCGATGCCCATGCTAGGATATTTGACATAAAATGAGTTTTTCAAAGTGCAGAAGACTAAAACATACTCTCCCAATCTTCACCAAACTTTCCAAACCAAATGTTTTTAAAAGTGCAGACTATATATTATCTATATATTCTCCTAATTCAATAAACTTTCCACACCAAATTCAAATCAAAGTTATGTTGATCTCGGATGTATTCAGTCATAAACAAATATTGTATGTCATGTAACTTGGGTATATATTGGTGAGTCAGTTCCAAGTAATGGTTTGGTATGAGATATTTTCAACATGCATCGTCACTCAAATTATGAGGTCAACCATCAATTTTGTATAATATAGTATTAGAGTACTATATCAGTGTCAGTACGTTAGCATGATACGCATAGAGATAAAACAACTGGCATTATTTACCAATCAATAGTTGCAATGTTTTAATAGAAAAACAAATTTTAGTCTACAGGTGCATCCTTTTTTCTTCTTTTAAAAAATATTATTTCTTTCTTTTTAATAATTTTTTAGTGAGGATACCTGAACAAATGTAAGATTTTAAGATTCATTGAAATTTTTTGTGAGAAATAAAACATGATTGATTATAAAGATTAATTTGAATATAATATGAACAGTTAGAAGGATTATGAATCTTGTCTTTTTTTCCATTTTTGATCTTGTTTTTTATCTTATTTTGTAAGTCAAGGATATTATTGTTGTTGTGAGTAGCGAAAAATAATAGTGTTGTCAGCAAACGTGTTATAGCGGACATTACCCTGCAGGCTGGACATGATTAACATACCAACAGTGGGCAACGCAGATTTTCCTGTCGTTGAAAACAAAGGCACTCATTATGACAAGAATGCTTCAAGCTACATATTTCAATAAAACATATAAAATACACAAATTAAAAGCAATGAGGCAATAGTTGTAACAAATAATAGAAAAAAAGGTTTTTAAAAATATATATATAGTTGATATATATATACATATACACTTATACAACTTTGTAAAATGATATTGACATGACCGAGCTGCAACTATATTTGTTTCTGTTTTAACATTGATCTGATTGTACTTTACTGCACTTCAATGAGTGTTCATCTCCTCTTTCATTGTCTTTGACATCGCATTGCTTTTTGGAATGTAATCATCTCATCACATCGACTAATCATTACATAGCTTTGTGCAGCTTTATAAAAAACACATTGTTCAATAAGAAGACTTAAAAAAGGATAAAACATGCAAGTATAAACCTTGATGTGCCAAGTGATGACCAAGAAATAACGATCATTGTTATAACGGCTCTCAACCTAAATCATATTATCAAGCTCTGATAAACAGACTTTATCCTGAAATGACACTCACTATTTTTTGGCTACAGTGTAACTGAGACGTAAAGCAACCTACTGGTTCAAATTTTGCTTTAATCATAAACTTTGATAATGCAATGAAGCCACCGATTCCACGCTTATCGAACAAGAGAGTTGATATAATATATTAACTAAGTTAGAAACTTTTACAATTTAGAAAAAAGAAGAAAGGAAAAAATAAACAACACAAATAAAACAAAAAACAAAACCAAATAGGCCATTCAAGGAATTTGAGTACAATTAAGTGAGATTATAAGAGTGTGTGTGAGTGATAAATTTGAATGATTCTTTTTTTTGTCAGCAACATGTCATATATATAATGAATGATGACAATAGCAAAGACAGGGTAGTGGACAAGATATTATATAAAAACGAAAGCAATTAAAATTTATCAAAAGCCTCAGGTGCATACGAAAGTCATAACTAGGATTTCAATAATTCACATCAAGTAACATTTTCACGAGATATGGATGTACAACAAATGCAGTCATGCTGAAATTAAAACATCAAAATACATGAGAGACAAAAGGTTTACTGGAGCACACGGATGGCCAAACAAAAGGGGTGAGAAGGGGATATTAAAAAAAGGCTGGAAATGGAGAATGAAAAGAAATGAAACAATCAACACCTGAAATTTTTTTAAAAACCTGAAATACACATGCTTGGCAAGGAGTGCAGACAGTGACTATGTCCCAAACGTTTATGAATCAACGTATCGAAAGGGCATGATAAATACTGACAATTGAAATAAAATTCCTCGCTTATGCCCTTGTTTGTAAGTGAGACGATGAACACATTATGCCGAGATTGGAAACGGTGATGCCGCGAATGAGATATATATACAAAAATGACCCTACAGGTAACACCCACTAACCATCCCCTTAACAAACCTCTATTTCTGACAAGAATTTAGGTCTACGGCTCACAAAACCCATAAGGTCATTACTACAATCTCCACTTTAAAAAAAAAAAAAAGAAGAAATATTTTCATCAATTGAATTTTTTTTTAAATATAATAATAATCATACATTAATATATCAGCTGCAAAAAGCCTCATCTACTTTGCTTGTGATTGACACATGTCAAAGTTTGCATACAAAATAAAACCCCAACCCAACATTATTTAAAAAAAGACTAGGAATTGGCGCACGTTAAAAATCGGCAGTAGATTGAACTAAGATGTTCGTCACATGCAAGAAGCTGTCAGTAAGACGCATGGCATATAGCAGTCACAAAGTCTGTTAAACATCATGTTTTCAAATACCACATACGGGCAGGCAAAAAAAATGCCGTTGACAATGACAAGATCTATTACCGGGGGGAAGGTCTACATTGGAACTAAAGTGTGTCAAAGTCAGGGTTGGCCGTCCGTGGGGCTACTTGTGGCTGCTGCTGCTGCTGCTGCTGCCTGCGGAAGCCGGAGGGCCAGAAGATGGCGCCTGGGGCTGTGTGGTGGTGGTAACCTGATGACGACCAGGATCATTTCCAGTTTATCTCTTTACAACACAGTACACACAAATTGCTAGCACAACAATTCATACTTTGGTAAAAAAAATGAAATCCTAA
Organism: Dirona albolineata; assembly: GCA_031763155.1. Lineage (NCBI taxonomy): Eukaryota > Metazoa > Mollusca > Gastropoda > Nudibranchia > Dironidae > Dirona > Dirona albolineata. The sequence continues at coordinate 13,826 of JARFNW010178932.1, forward strand.
AACGTGTCTTAGCTAGAATATCACTTTAAAAAATCATAAAATAAAACAATCTAGGGAAAAAAATCAAACAAACCAAAAGTGTTGTATACATACTGAATGACAGAGAGAAAGGTTCAATAACATTAAACGAGCAACTCTCATCACCAAGAACTGTGCATACTAAAAAATAAACCAACAAAATAAATATGGAAAAAACAAAATCAAGACCAAAAAACTATCTTTTAAAAAAAAGAAAACACAACACATGGAAATAAAGAAGAAAAGAATCAAACAAAGATTATTTTCAATCAGAGTCCTCATCTTCCTCCTACAAGAGGCGTAAATAGATAACTTCAAAATGCTCTATTAAAATTATGAAAATCATCGCTCATTTTTCACCATACATACTTTATAAAGAAAGGTTGAACTATAGTACTTTGAGAAACTGAGTGTAAAATTAGTAAGCATATGATTGTGATGACTTCGACTTCAATTAGATCAAATCAATTTTTTTGCTTTCTTATTTAATTCATGATGGTAAAATATCTAGATACATGTATTAGAATCTTTATCATTTAACCCTTCTTGAATAATGGCAAGAAAAATTCCTAAAATGCACTAAGTCATTTAAAATTTCGTCTGCAATTTAATTTTTCCCCTGATTTTGTTCTACCATACTGTGACTTTGTAATCTAAAATGAAAACTGCTTTGCAGACTCTTTAAAAATTGTAATAAAAAAAATATATTAAAAAAGTACCAATAGTGCTGACAAAAAAACAAAACAAAAAACCCAAAGTGAAACAACATCTGTGGGATGTCTACAATAAGAACCAAATTTTTGTCTATTAATAAAAGTTAAAAAAATATAAAGCATGACCATTTTGAATGAGTTTGATATTCTTTAATTCAGATATGCACCAAAGTAACAAGTGAATGAACTTGCTATGTCAACAGGTAATTTAAAAAAAAAAAAAAAGAAAAAATAACTTCTATCCTGCCTTTTCTCATACAATCACTCACTCCCCCAATTGTTTTCCATTCAGTGTTTCACTCATCCACATTCTTATCATTTTGAAAAGATAGCAAATGAATTAACATGGTTTTAGTTATAGAGTGCTGATAAGTAACAAATTGACATGAGAAAAAGAAAGAGATCTTAAGGTCATAATATTCAGTTCCCCCCCCCGACCAAACCATTAACTAAAAAAAAACCCCCGAAAGTAACGGAGACGATCAAAATCAAAATCAAAATTACAAATAATAACAAAGTTTTTCTGTCATCATAGAATTCAATTGATTAAATTGAGAGCTCCCATGAAATGTTAGACAAGAGTAAGGTCATCAGAGAATATAACATACATGAAAGTTAATATCATAAAATGGAGCTTATATTAGGGTGGTGTCATAAGTCTGACCTGACAGTGAAAGAGAACTTGGGAAATTCACAAACAATTTGTTTGTGCTTCTACTCTACTGTGTGTTGCCCACCTCCTGCAGTTATATTATATAGATTTTCACAACCTCCGTCTGACCTGAAAAATTCCTTGGGATCAGCAAAGACCAAAGCTATTCAAACTACCAATCTGCTTTAACATTTGCGGCATCAAATCATGATGTCATTCTAGATCAAATTCAACGTTTGTAAGAGGGAAAAGGGCAAAGAGGCCAAACCAGATGGATAGGGACTAAAATACATGGTGCAATCCTTTGGGCTGAAAAGGGGGGGGCTGTATTTCTTTTAAATCACCTCTCAACGACACTAGTTTTTCTCCATTTCAACAGAAGGTTAGATTAAATCCCTCCCATAATTAATTTGTCCACTGAGCGGACAATCGGTCACTACTATGTCCTAATGTCCTAGAAAACAGTAAGCATTACAATTTTAGAATTCACCGACATTAGAAACAAATCTTAGTTTGACTGGTAGGGGTAAGGCAGGTAGGTGACTTCCAATAAATGCTCGCTGAACGTTTTATTTTGGGTCCAAAAATGGTAAAAACAATGTCTTGCCCACCATCAGTAAATGTTCCAAAATGATTTCACATTGTACGCTTTCCCAGTCAGGACAAAGACTTATGAAACGCCTTGCATGGATACAAAGAAATAACATGATGGAGAAGTATAAGTATAAGCATCAATCCCAAAACATTTCAAAAAAATTCATTTCAGATTCTGGACTTGATTTGATTTGAACTGAACTGAAAGGGTTAACATTTCAAAACAAAATTCAATTTTGTATAACAGAACGTAGTTTTGAAAGAAAAGAAAAGCGAGTTATAAAAACTCTGATGACAAAAAAACCAAAAACATAACAACTTTAAAAAAACGTGATACCCTGATGTCATATAGTCCTCTTGACTGTGACAGAAAAAAAACCAAGAAAGGTACGTTGAGACAATACTTTTTCCATTATTGAAAGTGTGAAACAATCCCTGTCAAGTCACTTTTTCCTTTTTTTTCTTAGTGGAATCTTACCCACCCCCTTTTACAAACCATTTACTTTCCAACATTAGTATCCTTATCATACCTGGCTCCAGTTACACAAATATCATATTACTGACTAGATCTGCAAATCTGCAATATTGATCCTTTAAAACAATGCTTAAGATGAGACGTTGCCCCCCCCCCCCCCAATCCCCCACCCCCAATCCCCCACACCCCTAACTGACCCAAGATGAGAACCACAAACGGCTATGTACAGTACAATGAAGTTCAGTTTTTTTTTGTTTTTTTAGATGTCCGTAAACAAATGGGTGAAAATTACACTTTAAAAATTCCTCGCTTCTTTTGTCTCAATAAAAAAACCAAAACAGATAAGGCAATCAAAGTAACCCATCTTGCCCCGAGGTCAACAATGCAATGCAATGCCGAAAGTCAGACAAGAACCCCTTGCTCTTTGCAAGGATTGCGCGCGGCGTCTGTGGCTGAGTTGTTAGGCTGCCGGCCTCAATATCACAGGTTCGAATCTTTGCTGAAGCTCTCGACGTTGAGTCCTTTTTAGAAAGACTATTTACACATCCACATCCCCCTCGACACAGGTGTGAATGAGTATCCAGCTACAGGTAGAGAAAGGATTTATCAGTATCTTAGTATGATGTGCCTAACAGGCTGCTACACTGTATGCAAGCCATGGAGTTGAGAAGAACATTGAGTGACACAGCCTGATAAAAAAAAGTAAAGTCCTTTCGAGCCATGACGCCCATAGAGCCAGTGCTTATCCCGGTTTCCGTAGCGTGAAGCGGACTGAGTGACAATACGTCACCCTTCTGGACAGGACGCTGGTCTAT
>JARFNW010179153.1:4577-17078 GCA_031763155.1 Dirona albolineata
GGGGGGGGGGGGAGAGGATGATATATATTTTTTTCTACTCTTGGCGACTTTCCAACACAATTACAATAATCATATGTACAGAACATTATTTGTCACAGGTTTACAATGTCACAGACGCGATTCGTTTTATTTGTCTTCCATGATGTGTGTGTGTGTTTGTTTGCTCATGTGTGTGTGGTGTGTGTTTATGATTGTCCAGCTTGAAAAATAACAATCGGTCCTCTGGGTTTTTTTTTAAAATTTATTTTTATTTGGTGGCTTTTGTGGTTTGTTTTGTTGTATGTTTTGTTTAGTTTTTTTGTTTGGGGGCGGGGCCGCCCTTGTATGTAGTCCATCATTCTATCAATACCGTAATTATTAGTACGTGCTGACATCAGCTTGTGATTGACATGCTCCTACCTCTGCACACAATGTTGATTGACGTCCCTAGCCTGTGTCATTCATGATCCAGGAGGTGATTGAAGGCCGCTGCTTATTTATTATTATTAACCCTCCTTAGCTCAAGTAGGGATCGAGTCATGACTGGCCTCGGACAGCGTCAAGCAAGAAGCAAAGCACCACCATATATGGCTGAACACAGAGCTGGACATTTTATGGATCAAGAAATTATTATTATTATTACTATCATTACTCTAATTGTTATTATTATTGTTATTGTTATCATCATCATTACTGCGTGTAATACAAATGTTAATCCGACAAGCTGACGAGTGAATAGCGCTTTTATTCTGTTCATGCTCCCCGCCTACTGACTGGCTCCAACAGTCAATGTCATTAACCTGCTGGGTGATTTATGATTTGAATACGCCAATCACAATGCGGTAGTGTTTACTCATCTACGTTGTGTAGAAAAGATTGGCCCAGGCGAATTAAAATAAATCAATCTATCACAGCGTAGTTATAATAGTGGTGTTTTATTATAATGGTGGGCCGAGAGGTTAGTAACACACACATTACCCCCCCCCCCCCCCACACACACACAGAAAATAAATCAATAACATTGTGGCAAAATTGCAAGGATAGTATTGGTGATGATGATGGTGATGATGCGATGATGATAATAGTAAAAATCATTTCAACGAAGTAAACGACAAATAGTTATGCTTAAATTGATGATAGTTATAACTTGTTTTAAAAGACTAATAGCAACAATAGTAATAATGCTAATGATACTATCAACAATAACCATGATAATAATGATAATGATAATTATTGTAATTGATTGTAATAGCACATTAATGACAAGTAAGTTGATAATTATTAGATACATCTGTATATGCATCAATAATTGAGAGCATATCCAATATCCATCTGTTGACCAAATTAATGAACACAGTTAATGATAATTGCTATGAGGACTGAGTCCCCAATCGTCAACGTCATATTTGTTATAATGTAATATTGCACATTTTAGACCAAGAAAAATCATTTGACAGGAAGTGTGCACTAAATATCACTAAGGAAATGGCAATTCATTAACACTTCATGTTCCTGGAAAACGACTCGGGTAGAAACTCAATGTAGTAATGGGTTCATAACATAAAAACTTGACTAGAATGTGTAGAATAAAATGATAATAATGATTGGTATTTTTTTTTTTTTAAGTGTTGTCCCCAGAAGGTTGAGAAATCTACATCATTAGGCTCAATTAAAAAAAACCAACAACCCAAAAACAAACCCCAAAACACAAACGCATATTTATGGATTTTGGATATTGCTCAACAAGGAAGCATCATTTTTTTTATTTCCTTCTTTCTTATCAGCACCTTTTGTATTTTTCGGTGTTAGGTGTCAAATCGATCAAGATTTGTAGTAGACCCTGGTGTTGTCGGGTGATAATTTAAGAACAAATGTGACAAGGGACAGGAGTACATCTCCTTCACACCATGCCATGCTGCTGACGACGAAAAGGAGGGGCACACAGGTTGTTTTATTTTGGACTTTTTTTCTATTTTGGTAATGATTAATGCTTGACATTGGCATTCATTTCTGTCATTTTTTAATCAACAGGTGACTGAGAAATACATGACCATCGTGTCAGCTGCCTGCTTCCTCATGGCCAGCAAGATAGTGGAGGAAGAGGAGGTAAGTTCTATTTTATATTTATCTGGTGCATCTTCATTTTTATTTAGCTCTTGTATTGCTCTAGATGTCATTGTCATTGAACTCCAGTGCTTTACGTTTTGGGAGTTAGTGGAGGAGTTAGTGGAGACATTGTAAAGGTTTTTTTTAAAATGCTGAAATTGCTCTGTTAGTAGTAAGCTCTTTGCAGGGAGACAGGAGTAAAGAGAACCCATATACTGACTGATCTTGATAAAATCTCTTTGATATTTTAATTAATTATTTTTTTATTTACTCCAAACAAAAGTAGCAATAATATATTATTATGAGAATTTAATATGTTCATTTTTGTGCCTAGATTATAATTATTAAATGCCAAATCACTTAAGCACTGCCACATGATTTTGTTCCCAAACAGTTGTGTCCTACAGCCAGTCAGCTAGCCAGCCTCCCAATCCACTCGTGGACGGCCAATGACCTGTGCCGAATGGAAATGCACATTCTCAAGAAGTTGGACTGGTCTTTGAGCACTGTGACATACCTCGACTTTCTCCCGCTGCTTGCTGACCTGTACGGCGTGAATCACAATGTTATGTGTTATGACAACCTTATTTCTCTGGCTGAGAGGTGCATGACGATTCATTCAACTGTACTTTTCAAGGTATGTATTAAAAATTAAAGCTGTAATGTAAGAAACTTCGTAAAATGTTCATACAGTATTTCTAGTGTTAGTGAAACGAAAGGATCAATCCAACATTTTGGATTAATTTCAACCTCATTTGGCTGGTGTCCCATTTGATTAATGAAAATTTAAGGATGAGATGTGGTTAAGAAAAGATTTCAAAGTGCTGACAGGTTCAGACATTGGGGAATTGTTCTACAAGGCTTTAAGGGGAGATAATCATTTTTTATGGTCAACTAGAAATTGAATGTTATTATCTCCCTTTAATTGGCTTTGATAGAAATTGTGGTTTTTGCTTTATTCTGTCTTTCTGTTTTCTATAGAATTGGTCAGTTGACTTTGAATAATGGTGTTATTTCATGATTTTTAAAACAAGTGTGTTAAAAGGATATGTCTAAAAATGAAAATATTATTTACTTAAGCAAATTTTTAAAATGGTGAGTTTGTGATATGAAGGACAACAGTCCATAAGTTAAAATTAAAGCCCAAGTTTGCATTCACTCAGACAAGTAATGACCCAAATAAAAAGCTGTGTGGAATGAAAGATTAATATTTACATGCCAGTATATAATATACATTTTTTTTCTTTTCAAAAGTATGCTCAGATGCTTTAATGCCCCTAATCTCTGCTGCTATTTTTAATGTTACTTTGTCATTTTAAAACATTTCAGCCTTTGGTGCTGGCCTTTTCCTTGTTCCGTCATGCAACTGATCACCTCGACGAAGTGAGAGCCCATACGTCCAGAACTGACATTAACCAACTTAATGTGAGTATATTAGTATTAATTAAATATTTTCTCTCCTTGTGATATAATCATTTGAATCACTTTATCTCAATAATCATTTGAATCACTTTATCTCAATAATCATTTGAATCACTTTATCTCAATACACTGGTGACTGCATGAGACTCACTCTTTTGTATATGTTTTTTTTAATTTTTTTATTTGTTTTTTTTGTTGTCATTTGAACGTTATAGAAATTAATGAAATAACCATGACAACTGATAAACAATCTCTAGAGCAAAGCTGTGTTTATTTCAAATTAGAAAGCAGTGACAGAATTCAGATTGTTTCCTTTGAATATGACTGTTACAAGACATCTCACAGCCTGGATGGGTAACACATTAATTGAACTGCTTTACATGTAACCAAATGAAGGCTTGTGCTCACTCATTCAATTGCCCTTTTTTTCTTCTTTTTTTCCTACATACACAGATCAAAGATTCTGAAATGTTGGAGTGCAAGAAAGCCCTCATAGATCTGTCTTCGCCTGTTCATGCCTTATTTACACACATAGTGCCTAAAAGATCTGTGTCTTTTCCAAACAAAGTATTTGACCGGCCAAGTGAGATTGGCAGCACTTGTCTTCCAACCATCAGTGAAGAATGATCTTCAACACAGATCGCTTTTACCATATTTTTACTTCCATTTTTTTAAAGGCTATTTTACTTTAAATGTATATATATACATATATGTAACTACAATATCTAAAGTCAGTTATATAAATCTATGCTCAAGGCTGAAAAATATGAATATATTGACTGAGAAGAGGGATGAAATGAAAATTATAACCTTGCAATTTTAGATTTATTGTTTCGTTTAAGGGTAGATTTGATTTTTAACAGATTTTTATTGTACATTTTTAGAAAAGTAGAATCATGTTATTTAACTGTCTGGTTCAATGTTGAATTTTAGGTCCAATAATAAGAGTTTGCATTCCAATAATTTTTCTCTTCTGAATTATAATTATATATTAAGTAAGAGTTATAATTGTTTATTTTCTGGTATTGTGAGATGGAAGAACTATGAATGTTCTGATTGTTATTTTCGAGTAAGACTGGTCATTAATGATTTTAAATGTAACCCATGTATTTTTAATATTCCTGTGGTACAAGCAATTTTTTCTCTCCCATAAAATGTAATATATTCAAATTTTTGTGATTGATTTTTCTTCTCTACCATGATCAATTTTATTTCCTGGGAAACATCATGAAAAAAATAACAAAATTTTATTGTTTAATCGTGTTATAAAAACTAAATAGTGATAAAGGAATTTTTTTGTTTTAATTTTATTAGTTGTAAATCCAAACAGAAATATTGAGCTCTCAGTTTGTGTTAACTTAAAATGTGTTTTGGTTCTTCCTTTCCCATGGAGTCATTGGGCGTTGAGCAACATTGACTTTTTTATTCATGTTATGTGTGAATTCAATGGAAGGTCTCCGGTAACTTTACATTTTACACTCTACATAATTTTAAACACTTTCATCCCCTCCAGGGTGTTTGTGAGACCGTAGCTGACTACACCTTTCAATGCACATCATATATATTGTCCACTCGTGTGCACCTTGTTGTATTTATTTGAAAATGAAATGTCTAAATTTTTAGGAAAAAAAGGATAGGGTTGCTTAGTACAAAATTTAAAAATAAGTGAACCTTCATCCTTCAGGAACAAGTGCAATAAAGTAAAAGGGGGAAGAAAAAAACAGCAATAAAGGAGATCCTCTGGATTTATTGATTGTCAGGAAGTTGGGCATGGGTCAAATCGGTTTTTGTGAAGGTAATTTCTTTTAGTATGGTAGTTCTCTTGCATGATAGAAATTCACACAAAATTTAACGGCAAACTGCCTGATGCACATCATTATTTATTCACCATTGTCCCGTTTATCAACCATGATCTGCCCAGATTCTTGCAATGTATTATGTCCTTTTGTAAAATTCTTTCTGTCACCCAAAGGTGGGTTGTACTGAACCGCAGAATTCAGGTAAATACACTCCCAATTAGTGTCAATATCTGGCCCACTTAACGAAAATGTTGAAAAGTTTGGTTCCCCCCTCCCCTTAAGATTGATTTAGCATTGAAGCAATATTAGTTCTCATCCAAATATTGACATAAATATTTTTGTTAACATCTGTTTCACTTATGTATGATTCCGACATTATAGATTAAATCTTACATTTGATTATTCATGCAACTTGGCCTAGAATTATAAATAGAAAATAAAAAATCATCAATAGACAACCAATTATATAATGAAAAGAAAGGCCTCTTAAAGTTAAAGCACAAGAATTTTTGGACATCAAAATGTTTTTTTCCTTCCCCTAACTGCTCGAACTGAGACTGTGTGCTGTTTATCGGAACTGCCAACTGCTGGGGGATTTCAGACACATTTATTTAGTATTAGGAAGAGGAATATGATGCTTCTCTAGTGGTAGGCCTACCATTTCCTAAACATCCAATGATAAATACCAAATGTTTTCATGTCCTGAAGGTTGTGAATGAAATCTATGCAAAGCCAGACTCCGTTCCAACACCGAAACGAACAAACTTGTTCACACACAAAAAAATAATATTATTGCTTTGAAAATTTTGATTTTTAATACAATGTGATTAATTTGTCTTACCTGGGGCTTTTTTTTTCCATTTGTTTCTGTTGCTGTTGTTAACCATGATATTTTAATTATTGACTTTCATTTTTTTTTTCCCTTTGGTTATTTTGTTTGTTTCTGTGTTCTCTCAATCAAAAGTGATGTTTTATGTGTTGACATAATAGTTCAAAGCAGACTCTATTTTCTAATAATTCGCTGAGGTGATAAAATAAAATACAAAGTATTAATTTAAAATGATAACGGGTTTCCTTGCAATCATGTGCCTCCAATGAGATATTATTTCTTTTGTTGAGTGAAATCGCATATGATTTGTTTTATATATTTTGATTTAGAATTTTTTTTTGTCATAGAAATTATCTAGATCTTTTCAACTTGAAGCCATATTATTTTAGTGTGACTTGAGGTGGTGGATTTTGCTGTAATATTTTAGATAAACTATACCGATTGCGATGCGAGGAGAGTTTGTAAGAATGTTTACAGGTCATATTGATCCCACATTATCATTATTATTATTATTACGTATTGCTTTATTTACTATCATCAAGATTCAGGCGTATTTCTTGGCAAGATAATGATATCGTTTATAAAACATATTTTTATGGTGCAACAATTAATGTGCAATAACCTTAGAATACTTAAATGATTTTGAATTCATATAATAATAATAATATATACATTTCACTGGACATGGTGTTATACGTGAGGATATTTCCAATTATAGAAGAATCATTTGCGAGTCTTATACGGTATGGTTGAATGTTGTAGTTATATAGAATTTTTTTATATGTCAAAATGAAATTGAATGTTTTTGAGTTTTTATGCAAGTTGTTTAGTTGACAGTTATTCCAGTTTTACTCAATGTTGTTATTATGTGATGGATGTACTTTGATAAGTTGTAAATATTTGGTGTAAATTTGAATGCTGTACATTTTATTTTTTTATTTTTTTATTTTAAAGAAAAGAAAAAAACCCGAAATAGGAACTGTTTGAGGAGGTTTAACCTACTTGCAACATTCAGAAATCAAATTTTGGACTCGTAATTTAAGTCAACCCTTGTACATTTTTAAACTTCATATTTTCCTGTGCTTTAAATGTTGTACATGAGTTTGTAAATGCACAGTGTACATTTGGAGTGTACCAATCTCATAATTATTCAAGATAATTCTTAAAAGCCTTCTGCCCTCAACATCCCAATGGTCAAATATTAATTACTGGGATAAAATTGTGCCATTTCTTATATTTGATGCATTCAAAAAAGCGCCAAAAGCACAGTCAAAAAGTTTTTGTTGTCTCAGTACTAGCTTCCAAGATCAAATGTTGCTGTATGGATGAGAGCAGTGTGATGGGTGTGGTAGTGTGAGAGAGATGGATAAAAACAATAACAGATAGGTTGTGGTGGTTTTATATTCATAAGCATATATCATGGAAATATATATTATATTGAATATTGAGGAAGAAAAAAAGGATTAGAATAGTTCTTCTTCTACTACTACTACTTCTTTTTTTTCTTCTTCCTTTTCTTGTACTTCTTCAACTTTGACCTTTGTTTAAAAGTGTGTTTTTACCTTTATTCTAGTGTATGATGCCAAACGATGGAAAAGAACTCTCTTGACCCCATTTAATGGCCAGAACAGGATGTTTGTATTAGATGGTTATCAGATGACATAAGGACTCGAACATATATTAACGAGGTCTTGGGATGTAGGTGAATAGAGTACAGAGATGGGAGAGAGAGAGAGAGAGAGTGTGTGTATGCGAGAGGGAAGGAGATGTAAAATAGAGAGAGGAAGAGGAGAAACTGTTTGAGATGAAGAGAGAGAGAGTCATAGAGAGGGGAGAGAGATAACCATAGAGAGTAACAGATAGTGTGTGTGTGAGAGAGAGAGAGAGAGGTAAGGAGATAACATGAAATCCGACACCCCATCGAGGGGTCCCACTCCTTGGGTAATTAGTCTGGGCATGATAATATGACGATGGCCTTTTGACCAGCCAGCTGATGTTAAAAGCTTAATTAGTATGAAGATAATTACTTGCCTTTCCAGAGGAAGCTTTGTACGAGCAATAGCTAGTTAATACAGTCCACTCCGTTTCATCGCTATTTGGTTAGGTGCAGCTGTGACTTGTTTAGCCAAACTTTTTTTCTTCTTCTGAAAAAAAGAATTATTAGTAGCCAATATTAAATGCATTAATGAATCACAACTGTCGCTGATTATTATTGCAGCTGCTTTCACTTAATCGCAATTCTGTGAGAGCCGGTCTGTTTAAAAGTTCAGTCGGGACACACATTTTCACTACTGACCATGTCGGCCAACTTGGAAATAAAAATAAAAATAGAAAAAGCACATCCTGTCATTTACCATCGCAGACGCCTAAATCAATGCAGGTGCTAAAATACTCTCTCCTTGATGGGTCACATCAGACTGTAGTCCAAAACAAGGCTTCAAATTTTATTCATCAACTCTTAATCGCAATTTCAGATAATGGCAACAATTTCTCAATTCCTGACTAGTTGCGATTAAATGGAGTGGGCTGCATGGAATAGAAATTGGGGGTTTTTTTTGTTTTTTTTTTAATTTTGTTGTTGTGGAAGATCTACTTATCGCCTGATGTGGACATGACATGACATGACATGACATGATCCCCTGTTGTTTTTTTTAGATCAAAAGTTGTATAGTGTTTATCTTTCATGTGTGTATAAACCTTTTCTGGGTGTATTATTTGTTGATCAAACTTTTGTCGTTTTTAATTTATTCTGTACATTATCCATGATATCAGGTATTAATATATTCATATTATTGTGTCCTATTTATTGTCATCGGTATGGTTGCACTCATTGTTGTATTTTAAAAAGTTGGAAGAAAAAAACAAATTATATCAATCAGTGATCTTCATCGTGTGGATGTGAATGACGGTAGAGTTGGTAAATAAATAAATACTCCGAATCTTATCCAATCCATGATACATACACCCTTCAGCAACTAGTATGTTTTGAAATGCCCATATATGGTAATCATCATCCTCACGAGGCTTCCATTGTCATGTATATTGCAGTCATATTTTATCTCTTGTGTATATATTGTCACCCTTATTTATTATTATCATTGTCATCATGACTATCATCATTATTAATTATCATCATCATTTATGAAACACGAGACGTCCAAAGATCAAGGACTTATTGTTACTATGTAACAAAATGCAGTTAAACGGGAAAGCATGTATTTACCCGAGGTAAATGTGCTACTGTAAAGCGCTTAGAGCATGGTGGTGATCGTGGATAAGCACTATATAAATGCTATTTATTATTATTTATTATTATGTTAGGCGTGTAATGTTTATTGATTTTATTTATTTATTTATTTTTTTAGAATGGGAATATAATGCACACAAATAGAAACAAAGCATATTTATATTTCTACCGTTTTAATCAATGAAAAGATTACATTTTTCCTGCAGTGTGAATAGATGTAAAAGTTAAAGAGCTTGTTCTGAAGAATCACGAGTTAGTGTACATGGTCGGAATAATACGAGAGATGCCCTTTTGAAAAAATTGTAGTAGCTGACAAACGTTTTTTTTTTTATATTAGAGTTTTAGTAAGAAATGGACGATGTTCAATACAAATAGACTATATTATATTTAGAAAATAAAATAATTAATTTGCCTTTGGAAAGTGCAACATGCTAGCATAAAGATAGAATAATCTAATTTAATTGATTAAAAAAAATAATTTTTATCCTCTTTTCTATCACCAAAATTTAAGTAGCAGACCCCCACAGTTTTTAAAAAACCAAACCAAAACAAGGAAAATCAATCCGCTAATTTAAGTTATATTTCGTTTTTTGTAAATGGGAGCCGCTGGTTTGCTTGAATCTGATTGGCTGTCAATATGAATGTCTGTAGTTTAGTTTTGGTAAACGTGTATACTATGATTGTCTTTTAATTTATTTTTAAATACTTGACTGTAGACTATGGCAATTCATGATGTATTGAGCAATTGAATGAATGAACTTATTCCACACATGCGCAGGCACGCAAGTCATATAGATATTAGATATCAATAAAATTTATTTTATATTTTCACATTTTGATCTTCATTGTTGTTCATTAAAATTTGTTGTATTGTTAACAATTTCTTTTTTATTTATTCTGCAAGCGGTGGGTGGCTGAATTGAAATGACGAAATAATAGAAATGGCATTATTTATCTGTCTTTTACCACTAACTTCTGAGGTTAGTTGACTGCTCGGTGGATTGTGTAAGTAAATTAGATGACTTTAATTATACATGCTAACATAACTCAAGTACAAAACCTGAATAAATTATGGGCGACGAATGGATTTCATCATGAACAAAGACGAGGACGGGAGAGGACCACAGGATGAGGGATACTAAAGTAGTGTTCTTCTCTGGGGAGGGCAGAATGAGATTTTAAGAACCATGATTGCTGACTTGTGCTACTGACCTGGAGCCGTATGCACAGACTTTACCGTGACTGATAAGACACTTGTGCACCGTGAACCGGTATACTTACGCCGAATTTTGCTTATATTTGATTGTTGAATGACGTCAGATATGATTGTGCCAAAACGTGCGATCATTTTATGCAGTTAGTAAGTGCTGTGAATAAGACAAGACCGTCAGGTTTTAACCCAGCAACTTGACCTTGCTATTCAGGAAGTACCGAATAAATCATGAGATGCCTTATTCACCATTGGAAAGTTGTTTGTCAATGTACTTTTATACTCACAATAGAACGACCTTGTGGAAATGGAAAACCCAAACAATCGGTTTTGACCTTTACGGGCACTGGTTCATAAGAGTTCATAGTCAGGTAACCTACGCTAGTCTTGCCATGTATCCTCCAGCAGGCTGTGACATTCAATAAAACTCTTGGGGAGCTTATTATTATTAGTAGTAAATTTGCGTGTTAGACGCGTCGTACTAAAATACTGTCAATCAAAACAGACCGGTAACTTGACCACCGCCTTGTCGTGTCCTGTTTCCAGTGGTGAAGCAATCTTGAAGCCTGTTATCCTATTTCCAGGGGTGAAGCCTGTGTAATTAGGCGCCCGCCGAGTGCTTGGGTTAATGCTGTCCCAAGTAGCCGAACATCTGACTTGAAAACAACAAAGGTTTACTGAGCTGTTTTCCCGGGTCTACAAATCCATGACATGTCTCATTTGGTCAGATGTGGGTTTTGACCACGATGGAAATTTGAGATGATTCCAAAGACTTTCTTTTAAATTTCCGGTGGCTTCACTTGTTTCCTGTGAAGTCAATTGGAATAACTTCTTTTTTTAAAAAGCAGTTCCAATTCCGCACCCACGCCTGGTTAATTTTTGGAAAGTGGATTCAAAGTATCATTATGTTGTTAGGGTTATTTATGGTTTGTGTTATTGGATGTAAGTTTGTGGACGCAAAAATGAAGATATTGGATAGAAACCAGTGGCGAAAGTTCGTTTATGATGCATAGGCCTTACACCAAAAGGTACAAAAGGTAATTTGATCAAGAAAGAAAGTTATTGGGTCATCTCCCTTTTCCCTGATAAACGATTTTGGTTTTAATCAAATGTCGATGGCTTCTTCCGTTAAAACATTTTCAATTTCGGTCATTTTATTCCCACATGATTGAGTAATAGAATTGATGTTTTGACATATCTTTCTTGTTCTTATAAATGAAGAAGGAGCGGGCACTTCTGATCTAGTAGACATAATGGTAGTGGGATAATGTAACCCAGTGAGAGACAAGAACAGAAAATAGAAAGAAAAAGAAAAAAGATTTTCTTCGACCGGGGGAATCGAACCCATGCCTGCCACGTCAACGCCGCCTCGCCATGAACAGAAAAAAGTCCACGACCTCTGGACTAATCCGCCACCCCAGTGTTGCCGTGGTTCGATTCCCCTGGTCGAAGAAAATGTTTTTTTTTAAATATTTATATTTTCTCGTCTTGTTATTATAAAAAGGTCATAATTTACCGGGATCTGGTGTTGAAGAAAAACGCAATGTTTAAAGATTGGCTTCCATCGAAGGTGAGTTGGCCGAGTGGTCAGTAATCTGCGAAAGAAGGACGTCCTTATCCAGAAGGGTGACCCTGTCACTCTGTCCGCTTCACGCCATGGATACCGGGGTAAGCACCGGCGTTATGGGCCTCAAGGCTCTTATGGACTTGACTTCCATCGGGTCAAAGCGGGGTTGAGGCGGGTGTACCTCGTGGTTAAAAAACACAAAAAATGGTATTAGAAATTAATAATAATAATGATAATAATAATAATATTAATAATAATAATAATGATGATAATAATAATAATAATAATAATAATAATAATAATAATATAATAATAATAATAATAATAATAATAATAATAATA
>JARFNW010179264.1:0-17067 GCA_031763155.1 Dirona albolineata
TTCGTTTTCGATACCGTGTACCAATCTTATTAAAATATTGAGACCGTCTATCAGTGCGATACTCGGAATACCCACTTTGACTACCGATCCGAGTCTAGAGGTGGGCGTGCGTATCGCTTGTAAACAACTTAGACGGCTAGACTTCGAAAAACTCATGTTGAACAAAACTACGGAACTTTTTCGGCCCGTCACCTTTCCTTTTATGAAATCTAATCTTGCTGTTGTTGAATGGATTGTAAAATCACATGATTTGTTCAATTTTAGCCATATTGTTTTGCACGACAATCGAGAGAGATCGAATCGCGCCCCGCCCGTAACGTAGCTAGACACTTGCGCAGTTGCAGTTCCGACACGATCACGAATAGGTACTCTATCTTGCAGTTGCTAGGCCAGTCCCCGACTTGCGGACAAACAAGCAGGGAAACATTTTTGGAAAGGAAAATTCATTGTCAAAATACAGATATCGACTATGAAAGTTGATTCACGAAGAGAAAATTACTTTCTTCAATATTTTTTCTCCCTTCCCTCTCCTCATTCTACTATCCCAACCACTACCGTGTTAAAATTTACGTCACCATAGTCATAGATTCCACCACGTACATGGACACAATAAGTGCAACCATTATCAACACTACCACAACTGACCCACCACCTATACAGATTTAATTTTTAATAATAATGTATTTTACTGCTTTTAGCCTATTTTCTGATATTTTCCCACCAGATACAGATATTATTTACATTCAAATTAATTAATGTCTCGAAACTTTTTTATTTAATTTTTTTCCTATTCAATTGCGTGGAATACGAAGGCTGAGCTAAAATACATTATATTTTAGATATTTATTAAGACATATAAGTTGATTTTTCATAATAATTTGTTTTTACATAAAAGCATTTTATTGAAGACACAGATTGTTTCCACCAAAGTCAGATTTTTAAAATCAGGATAACGCAGATTTAAAAAAAAAAGATGAAAGTGTGGCAAGTCTGCCACATCTACAATCATCACCACAATCACAACTACCATCACTCCTCCACTGCCACAGCTACAATCCCTCCCTACCATTACATCAACCACAGTTGCTATTGCTGTCGCAACTACCATCATCACCACCAACATCACAATGACTACCATCACCAATAATACCACAATTACCACTACCACCACCAATAATACCACAATTACTACTACCACCACCATAACCATCAATATCACAACCACCACCGACATCATGAGGCTTTATAATTCGCTATTGGTGAACCTTAATCGTGAAAGCCCTGTTTGAATGAGGTTTTTTTGTCACAGTATTTCTACTTACAACAGAAGGACGTTTTTGAAAATCGAAGCCAATCATTTTCACCTATTACCTCATTTGGTTGCTTTGCATGAGTTGATTTTTAATCACAAATTGATATTTATTTCAGGATGATGATGATGAAGGCGATGATGATGACGATGATGATAGTGATGACGATAGCGATGATGATGACGACGACGATGATGATGAATAGAAATAAAAGAAAATATTGCATTATTATTTGTTTAATAAACTTGTGTATGGGATGAAGATGTGTTTGCTATTGCTCATTATTTAAAGATCTTATTTTGTTGTCGTTAACTCGTGCATGATGAAAATTGACCCTTGCACCCTATGACATCTGTATATTCAAGATGTATTCAACAATCTGAAACTCACATTTATATACCGTACCCAAAGATGAAATGTGTGGCCGAGTGTGGCATCACACAGATTTAGTTTGTTGTTAGTGCTTATATATTGTACTGGCTAAATGTGTTTATGCATTAGAAAAAAAAAAGTCAATTGGTATAATATAAGCGTGTTTTGGCAGAGCATACTTTTACACTGCTTGTGTTTACCCAGCTAGTAGAGTACTGTATGTGATCGTAAGAAAAAAATAAAAAATTCCCTTTATTCATCCCAGGGGGAAATTTGTCTTTAGGGTCTATTCCGAGGGTAGACCGGGGTTTGAACTCGTGACCTCTCGAACCAAAGGCGAGTGACTTAGCCACTGCGCCACCAGCTCCCCAGCACAATCATTAAAGCTAATTTACATACTCTATATTTTCACTCAAGTCAACATAGCTTTGGCAGGTCATTACAACTTTATGACATTGACATAGCCATTGTATAATTTTGATAGACCAGTGCCGGTATTAACAGATCATACGTTAACTAACTGTCAGAACCTTTTGGCACAACCTTATTGCAGTGAATTATACTCACAACATTGCATGTACAGTATTATTCATGTAATTTTTTAGTTGTGCCAAAATGTGGTAAGAGTTAACGTATCGTCTGTTAATACCGGCACAGGTCACTATTCCATTGCACTGTAATGGCAATTGATGGATGTTGTGAATAAGTTTTCACTGTAGATAATGGTCAGATTGTATGACGTAATACTACGAAGTTGGAACGTAGGCCATTCATAATAGGCATGACAAGTTATCAGCGACAGGCTACAGTGCAAATTGTGTAGAGCAACATCGGCAGGACAGGATCATTAGAATTGTGTACTATTACTATATAAAAGAATATTCAGAAAGGCGAATGAATATGGAAGGGGAGATCATAAGGTTATTATATGTGCTTTGGGGTTTTAACTGAACAATGCTGTTCACTGTTATCTCCCTTGTGAGTAAAAAAAGGGTTTATCATTGTCACCCTACTACACCCTACACCATTTCTGATCATTCTCTGTATCCCCATACAGACTGGACTTATAGATATTATAATTGAGCGGTGACTTGGACATGCACAAAATGGCTTCACTCCGTGGATTTAACTGTGGTTTGCCAAGTTTGCATTGGTGGCAATACTGGCAAGGTATTGGATGGGAATGTTACTGGTGAGAAAAGATGGGGCAGATTTGTATAAATGGGATACTTTTACACTGTGTGGGCTGAATGTAATCTAAATGTGCAAACCTGTGCTTTGGCATAACACACTTTTTTACTTACTCTCCCATCATTGTGCTTGAGGGCAGAAATTTTGTATCAGCGGTAGATCGAGTTTGTGATCTGGCCATCTCTAAAGTAGTTTTGTGTGTTGAGGGTAGCTCCATGCCCAGCCTTGGATAGGAGTTCAGTCCTTTACCATCGATGCTTCTATTTTCCTAATAGGACTTTGTCATGTAAATAATGTAAAAATAATGTAAGAAGAGATAAAACCAGCCAAGTCATTGATGAGAGATTTGACTAACCAACACGTTTATTTATTAATGATTAAGACCATAATGAGAACAAGTCAACAACACAAGAACAAGAAAGTTGGGGACAGTGGGTAGATGATACAACCAGCATTTGCTTCCAAGGACCAATGTCGGGGGATCTATTATTATTTTATTTTTTTATCATTCATTCATAAAAGAATAAATACAAAATTAAAAACTATAAATGCAAACAATTATAATATGTTAAAGAAACAAGCTGTGAAAGATCCAGTATGAAAATTACATTCCACAATAAATAACCTCCGGCAGATAAATTTCACTCAAAGCAATTTTGAGGCATTTACAGACAGTTCGAAGTTCTTCGGTGTCTGCTGAGACAAGTCAAATTATGGAAATATACAAAGAAAGAATTCAGCACTTTTCGCAGAAGGCTGAATATATTTTTATGTCCCTGCCATAGACATTATTACTGACTTGGGTTCAAAATGAACAAAAGATTTTTCTATTTAAAAAAAACAAAAAATATCTTTATCTTCAGATTGGAAAAAACTACGTTCACACACAAAAACAAACAGGATTAAACATGAGTAATGCGTCTTTTTCACCCTTAATTGTTCATTTGCAGAATGTATTATAAAAAGTTCCACTGACACAGAATTTTCGGAACAAGCATCTTTAAAAAGTCTCATCCCTTTGGACCTAATAATATGAGTCATATTATAACAAAATAAATTCATTAACTTTGAAATGAGTTTTCCAAATTTTTCTTTTCTACGCTTTTTAAGAATGCAACAAATCTATTATTGATATTGATATAATGTCTAAGAACAAGTGGGAAAAAAATTTAGCTGGTTGTTTACATCAATAACAAACGATACAATACTACACAAAAAGTTACTCAAAATATATCAAAAACAGACAGGACATAACAAATAACCATAACTACGATAGAGAGTTCTTAATCTTTATATTTTCTTGTAGGGTTTAGGAACAGTGAATGTTGGGATAGCCAGTTTGCTAAGTTAAAGAAGATGTACAATGGGCAGTAGTCTTTCGTTCTTATCTGATCATCCATGACAGTATGACAGCTTATGCCCGTCTCGCCAGCAACAAGGAAATGAAGAAAAGCAACTTCAACTATGTTTTCTTTTGGAGAGAAGCTGATGTGTAACAACAATGACTTTCCACAGTGTAAGTGATGTGATGTTGACCTATTTTAACAACCTTAATTGAGTGAAGAGGCTGGAGTACCAGAGGCTACAATAAAATGCACCCAACCATCGTTTGTAATCAGATTGGAATTATATCTTAAAATTAAACTAATCTTATCTCTTTCATTTTGGAGAGTTTGAATAAAAACTGATTGGAATTTGAAGCCTATAAATTATAAAAAAGTCCATGAATGGTGATACTTTTTAAGTAATAATAATAATAATAATAATAATCTTTTCTCAAGGACAAATACTGAATTGAAAGAGATTTTAAATTTGGACTCACAGTATACATCACACATATGATCATGCTTCTTGACTATTTTGTGACCTGATATTTCTAACCAGTAACTGGCGGATCCAAAGAGAGAACATAGGGTAGCTTGGCCTGTACAAAAGTATGAATGAAGGTCACAGACCATAAAAAGTAGTGTGTTCGATTCTCCCCAGCCACATCAGATGTCATAAGAAACTAAAATCTCATATTGAACCCATTGAAAACTACATTTTTGACGCTCAAATTTATATGTGGTTTTGTGAAATTTTCGGTTTTTATTGATAATATAGAATTCAACAATTTTGTCAACAAGTGAATTAATTATTATAATCTTATTTGGCATTATTATATCACCTCAAATAGCTTTATCTTTATTCACAGGCTTAACATTTTGAGGCTTTGTTAGAGAAAGACCAAAAATCCAGGCAATGTTGGTATCAAATTATACTGGCCACCAAAAACTATATTTCAAAATCTGAGACAGGAACTGGCTATCGCAATAACAGGTCACAAGATTTGCATAGGTAAATTTGCAAAGAAGGAGTAAGAAGAAGCCAACAGCTTCAGTCAATATATATATAATTTGTGATATACATATATATATATATATAATGTTCTGAAATATCAAACTAAAAGGAAGGATTCATGTCATAAATGACGCAACAGCATACACATTCACATAGTTACAGTCAGCGGTGGATTTTCCAATCATGTAAAAATTCATTCCGAAAATTTTTTTCTTTACAGTACATTGCTTCATTGTGGTTGGTAATTATAATCAATGCAAATTATATTGTTACATGTAAAGGGAAATTAACGTGAAGAAGAAGAGGTGTTAAAACATCAAAGAAATATTTGATGCAACTTGACACAGATGTTAATCTTTCAAATATTTAAAAGAGTGAAAAGAGACCACACTTGAAGCAAAAGGTAGAAGAGAGAAAGGCAGAAAAAGGTCATCAAAAGTATTATTCTTAGAACAATCATTAAAAAGGTTGATGTTTTCTTATGGGCACATTTATCATCATTATATAATACAAACAAAGAAACAAAATATTTCCTTTATGTATATTTCATGTGCAGTTGAAGTTGTACAGGGATAAAGACTTCAGACAGATTTCATATTTTCATCAATGTATAATACAAATCTTCTCCCGTATTCTATTTCTCACACTAGCACCAATACGGATATCAATATATTAATATATAAACATTACAAAAGCAAGTCGAGAGCGATAGATTAATACCAATATAAAAATTTAATATTATCTATATCTGCATTTATACACTAGCTCCTCAAAGTTGTTATCACTCAGCTTGACTGCCAATAGCAATTTTACAGAGGAGACAAGTTATATATTAATTCAGTCACACACGACATATTTCTGAATCCTTGTTATCAATCATTTTCAAAGAAGGAAAACAAACAACTGAAAGCTACAAAAAAAAAAAAAAGGTTTTACATTTTTAAATGGACCAAACAAACATATTCATATAGTAAAACCATTAAACTATGTTACATGTTCAAAAAAAAAAAAAAAGAATGAAAACTGGAAGCATTCATACTATAAATTAATTTTTCAACCGAGGCATGCAGTGATAAAAATATGAGTGACATCATAGTCGAAGATAAAACAAAAAGTCAAATGTGTATGTATTCTACCAGCACTCAAAATACAGAAAACAACCAGGGGCTGAAAACAAAGTTAAAATCACAATCCAAGATCTTTACAGTTAAGTAAATTAAAATATCAAAAGATACAAACGTTTTCACAACCTCCTTGCTTTCGAGGATTTGTTTTTCATAATAAAAGTAAGGTTTCTCATTAAAAAAACAAAACAAAAACAGAAACAAAACAAAAAAAATCCACACAGTTAAAGAATGTCATATTAATGTTTCAAAAATATCAAAATTTATGATGAAAAATCACACAACCTGCCACGAAAAAAAAAAAAAATGTAATCATCATGAACATGTGAAGTAGAATTTGCGAAAAGTCTACCATGCCTTTAATTTTACACTTTTTTTTCTCCCAAGGCATTTCAACCAGTTGGGGTGTTTACAATGCTTAATAGTTAAAAATACCAAATGATATAAAATTCTATACAAAAAATACATTTGTGGACCGAACCTTTAAGGAATATTTTGACTATAAGATGATTGGGCAAATAGTCTCTCTTTATCATCTTCATTTACGGAAGAGTCTGATACAGGTCAAGGTGACACCTGACATATCTGGTTAAAAAATTAAATTCACCTCAAGTCAAATGATGTCATCATATTCGCTTGTCTTTTACAAACAGCCCACTCATAAAAGTTCTATAACTATATCTTCTTTTTAAACAAATTTGTCACACATTTATCAATCATGATTTAGATGCCCTGTGTGTGTGTGAATCAAGTTGATTAACCAACATCTTCCCAAACACTTCACATTTAACTTTTGTCTTTTGCAAATAAATTAAGTCTTGAGATTCAATATATGTTCATAATTTCACACACAAATTAAAATCGCTCAACCCCTGCTTATCTTATACATATACTTATATATATAAATGCTATTAACACAATCAAAATATGCTGAATCAGAATTGTTTCCATAATTCAACGTAAAGTTCACTTACTGCACAGGAGTAATCTACAGCAAAATCGTTTGAAAGTGTTAATTATTCTATCACTACCAGGCATGAATTTTGTCCATAGCAGAATAAAATAAGAAAACAACAAAAACAACGTAAGATATTGATGATAAAATAGAAATTATGTGGGCATTGATTAATAAACATGAATGCCATGGGTACAAAAATTATGCTGAGAAAATACTGTCGAGTTAGCACACCACACAATTGGCATATTAATATTATTATTACCATTCTAATTATCATTATCATTTAAAAAAAAAAAAAAAAAAAAAATATAGCAAAGAAACACAAATGACAAAATGCACAATAATGTCTAAAATACTTTCATGAGACCAGTCTCACTCATTCAGTGATGACAGTTTAGAACAAACAAATATTTTACTTCAAATAATATGAACGAAATATTTCCGAAAAAAACCCAAACCCCAACTCCAAATCCCATAGCATATTTTCCATATTTCTATTGGAGTGGAAGTGGATTACCCCCCTTTATAGTACACCTCAAAATGCACCGCCTGAAAACGTTCTGAAATTATTGTTCGTCCTGTATTTACGTTCATCCAAATACAGCATTTATCCCTACCCAAATAATTTGAGATGTCACTTAAATTTCAGAACAATTGTTTCCAAGCGTGCGTGCATACCCCTCTTGGCTATAATACCGAACTATTGCAGCTTTCTCCTTTGTGTTAAAGGTACCCCAAAGCAACCTGAAGCCGATTGAGACTTTTGGTGTTTCCAATTATAAACAACAATTGTTTAAGTAAGACTCTCAATCTCAACCTGAATGTTTCCCCTTCTGAACATAATTTTCAAATGATCAAATTCGCTTTCAATTGCAAACAACGGCTTCACTCTTCTTTTTTTGTGATGCGATGAATTCCACAATGTCCATCAGCGAGATTTACCTTCACCTTGATTTGCTGATTTTTAAGAACACATTCCGCAAGTGATTTTTTTATTTACACCTAATTCATCCTTGGCAGGGGTCTCTTTGGTACACTGCGCACTCCATTCCATCAATTTCACATAACTATTCCTTTCCATTGGCAGTTATCATGGGAAGCCAAGCCTTTCACTCAGTAACCAGCATAAAGATTGATGACTATCCCGTCAGACTGTATTCAGTGCTTCAGAATTACATGAATAAATGTTTTTTTTTCTCAAAGTTAACTTAGACTGTCTGCTAGGTTTCATTTGTGTTGAAGAATGTTCCTTGTCACTCCTAGCTTTGGCACAAAAGACGGAACACGTCAAATATTCACATTGTGTGACAAGACACGGTAGATGTGATGATGGGTCTTTGAAGATGGGCTAATCTGACACAGTGTGTTGTGTTTGACACAGGTGTGTTATATTTGACACAGACAATAATGGTGAGATGAGGTCATTAGCCAGCACACTCAAACACATTTCATCGACACTGTGGGAAAAGGAACGAAAGAAAATGTACTATTATTGAAAAACGTAACACATCAAAACATTAAAATGTAAAAAAATTATGGATGTGCGAAAGTTAATAAAATAAGCATCATCACACACTTGATCCATATTTTCTTTTCTCCTGTCTATTTTTGTTTATATATTTGTTTCATTAAGTATAAGTATTTAAATTCAAAACGACAGATTAGTCTTTTAATCTTTATAGATATTTAACCTTTATTAAAGGATAGAGATTTCAGATTTGACACTACAATTCATTAAAAAACCCCAACCAAACCAATAAATTATGAGATAAAATAAACCAAACCAATAAAATAATTATATATGAGAAAAAAACGCAAAAAAAACAATAAATATGAAAAAAAATTTATCCAAAAAGACAGCCTGTTAAAAGGTTTGAAACCAAACACAAATAACTTGTGTATTGTGACATCACTCACATTTTAAATTTTCTGTACATAGTTTCCTGGGAAGGTTCCAAACTGTCCAGTCCTGGCCGAAGTCCCGACGTACCATCCGTCGTCGCATTTCTCCATCACAAAGATTTCATCTCCTTCCTTCAGCTCCAGCTCGTCCTCGCTGGTTGGGCGGTAGGTGTAGATGGCACTGTACCTGGAATGGCAGACATAGACAGTCAGTATCAAGATAAAAATGGCTTTATAGACTCAATTTGATTTTAGCACTGTCAGTCAAGTTGATTTTTTTATCATTGGGATTAGAGTCAACTGAAATCCTCTAAAAGCCAACCCTTGTGGTGGTTTATGTTTGTTTGTTTGTTTATCGAGTCCCATTTATACCGCAAAAAGCAGTGCAGGGGCCAGCCATATGTCAAGCTCTGAAGTAAAGCCAAATGTCAATGAGGGCTTACACCAGTCATCACCTAACACATGGCTAGAAAGACTCTGCATCAGGAATTAACACTTTCGTTGCTGAATACGCATTAATGCGTACTTCTGTCGCTGTCCGCTATTGCGGGATACGCATTAATGCGCATTTAGTCATTACTGGATGAAATCGGCGAAATACGATTTTA
This sequence comes from Dirona albolineata, assembly GCA_031763155.1. Lineage (NCBI taxonomy): Eukaryota > Metazoa > Mollusca > Gastropoda > Nudibranchia > Dironidae > Dirona > Dirona albolineata. The sequence continues at coordinate 9,806 of JARFNW010179264.1, forward strand.
ACGATGTCATCGATTATTGATAGTTACTTCCCTTGATTCGATAAAAGAAAACACTTCGTTCCAGGCCGTTCAATCGTTATTTGGTCCAGTTTTCTTTGTTTGGTGACGTTTTTTTCCAAACTTTTCACTCAATAGAAAAGGTAAACAATAACAATCAATTCTGATCATGTTTACCGACATGAGACTTGTAATTCATGGACAAGCTACGAATTTGAGCAGGAAAACTCCTCTAGTAATGAGACTAAGCAGCCAGGTACTAGCTCTAACTCTAGGCCTAGTTTCTTATGGTAGCATCCCATTTTGCTTTTGCTTTGTCCAAACCCTCAGCAACCAAGGGTTTTTTTATCTAACAGAGCTCTGCAATGAAAGTGTTAAAGACAAGCAGGTGATGAGCCCACTGCGTATGGTGGTTTATGCAGCAGTCAATTCGGTCCAACACCCCACCCCAACTAACAATTAGAAAAAAAGGACTTTGTATCTCTGCTTACCTCGTCAAGGCTAAATCATCATCATCAACTTTATTGCTACTCGATGGCAACACTTCCATCTTGATTGGCGGGACGTTGGCGGCACGGGGAGGGGTCTGTGATGCCCGTGACCTGTCTAAACTTCCTGTCCAGCCTTTGTTAGCGTTAATATGTGGACTGACAGAGGAAGCGGGACCTCTCTGCCCTTGTTGAAGCGATATGCTCAGAGGTTGGGAGGAGTAAGGGAAGCGCTGAGAGTTGGAGGCGTTGATGCCGTTCTTATTGCTCATACTGTTGGTGATGGGGAAGGAAGGACCCGATGACTGTGATGGTGCTGGTTGGTGCTGGTTGTGGTGGTGATCGTAGAAGCCAAAAGCAGATGTGGTTGTTGGGGTGCGTGGGTTGAAAGCGCTGGGTGATGGTTGAGGTGGTGGGGTGGGCGCCTCGAGACTGACAGGTGACAACATTTCAGGGCTTCCTGCAAGTGAGAAAAAAGGGTAGTAGAAAAAAATTAAGTGTATATATATGCTATAAAAATGTTTTGAGGAGTAAAAAATCTGAAGAAAAAAATAGAATGTAAAATGGGGGCAAAATGAATGAATTTCAATTTATATGCTTAATTGGTGGTGTGTCTACGTATGGTGGTGTGTCTACGTATGGTGGTGTGTCTACGTATGGTGGTTTGTCTACGTATGGTGGTGTCTACGTATGGTGGTGTGTCTACGTATGGTGGTGTGTCTACGTATGGTGGTGTGTCTACGTATGGTGGTGTGTCTACGAATGGTGGTGTGTCTACGTATGGTGGTGTGTTTACGTATGGTGGTGTGTCTACGTATGGTGGTGTGTCTACGTATGGTGGTGTGTCTACGTATGGTGGTGACTGGAAAAGTGCTTCTGGTCTCTTTCCTCACAGTTCAGCACCATTATTTCCCAGCACGTTCTATGTCCCCAATTGTGCAGACGAATCAACCAACACAACTCACAACATTGTTTATTGTCTCTCACTGGCATTGTAACATTTCATTACTATTCTATTTACCATCGGTGCCCACTCCATATTCATATATTTCGAAAAACAACAAAAATATAAAAATCTTGCCATAAACCTGCCAACCATATAAATGGGTGTGGTTGCCGACGAATAAACAAATACAACAAAAAATACGAGAATCTTGAGCCAACTTACCATACATGGGCGTATTGATCACAGAAGGGGCGGGGGTTATGAGAGGGGTGGAGGGTTCCCTCATTACATCCACGTAGGCCACTGGGAATATCCCCTGTCGACCCCCTGACCTCCCTTCAAACCAGTTGTCGTCAACTCGCCTCAGCAGTGTCACAAACTCTCCCTGGATGGAACAAAGAGAGAAGTGGAGGTAATAATAATGGTATTGATAATGATGATGATATTAATAATGATATGATGATGACGATGGTAATAATGATGATGACGATGATAATAATAACAATAATAACAATAATAATAATAATAATAATAATAACAATAATAATAATAATAATTAATAATAATAATAATAATAATAATAATATCAGTTATATTGTGCCTTTCCATTTCAACTCAATGCGCTTTACAATAATAGCATTACAGTTGACTTGAAATTAGAAAACCATATTTAATCATATGGACATGAGATGAAATTGGAGAAAAATGTTTGAATCAGGTACATAATTAGCAGCTTGCATGTGATCGTAATTACTTATGATCATTCAAAATAGAAAAAAAGAAGCTGCATACACATGCATAAAAACCTGAACACATTTCAACTTTCATGATTTCAAGTAATTATCAAAATCAGCTGGACATTGACATATATACATAATAAAACAGCCCAAAAGAATATGAAACAAGATAAAAACTGAGACCCCTTCCCATAGACTCCACTGACCTTTCTGAGTGAGAGTTCCACACTGGACTGTCCAGTAAAATTGTACTTGGCCCTGGCGTCACCTTCGGCACTCAAGGCCGCTGCCTGGGCAGCTTCAATGGAGGTTTGGACCTGGAGGAAAGAAAATGGTGGACAAATGGAAATGTGAACAATGGTTTCTGAGCTTTGCATTATACACATCAGTGGTAAATATAAGGCAAAAGGACCAAGATGATGATGGCAAATCCATCATAACTACAGGGCCACCACAGCAACAACTTAAACTGCTATATACTACTAACTTATTACTACGATTACTACTACTACTACTACACACTACTACTACTACTACTACTACTACTACTACTACTACTACACTACTACACTACTACTACTGCTACTATAGTCTACTACTACTACTACTACTACTACTACTACTACACTACTACTACTGCTACTACTACTACTGCTACTACTACACTACTACTACTACTACACTACTACTACTACTACTGCTACTATAGTCTACTACTACACTACTACTACTACACTACTACTACTGCTACTACTACTACCACCACCACCACCATTACTGTTGCTGCTACTACTACCTCTATAATTAAAAAGGAAGAGAAAAAAAGTAAACGTCTCAGAAAAAGCATGAGAAATAATTTTTTAAATAAGTAAAAAACGAAGAATTAACCCTCTCACATCCCCCTTCCTTACCTCCACATAATTGACGGGGAAGATGCCGACTCGTCCATAGTGTTCTCCCTCAAACCAGTTCTGGTCAATTTGTCTCAACAGGTACAGCGTGTCACCTTTCCTGAACGTCAACTCCCTGGAATAGATTTTGGATCATCTTCGTTAAATATTGGTTGAGGTTAACTAATGGGGGGCGGGGTGGGGGTGAGGGTTGTTTTATCTTCTGCTTCTTTTATCTACTTTTCTCATTCCAGACCAAAGACTGGTCCGAAATTACACCCTGTCATCAGTTTATATGTGTGTATATAATATCTACAGCTTTATCGTGTATTGACATTGCTTTCATGTATTAATTTGTAAAAAGAGAAGCATATTGATCCAATTATGATCAACTCTTCCTCAGATACACCCATATGTGTGTATGCATGCATGTATGTATATAAGCATATATGATATTATGTACATACACAAAATATATCAAATGTACACATACAGTACTAACATTTTAAAAATTCAGACATTGTCATCAGTGATTCGAACCCTCTACCTTTGCCTTGCCAGCAAACGCGTACCAAATAAATGAAATGTAATATTTCAAAAATGTAAATCAATGAACATTTCTTACCTTGGGTTCTGGGCTATAAAGTTGAAGATGGCCTTCGCCTTGCCCTGGATCTTGAAACCTCGTCGTCTCTCTGGTGGAACACTGAGGGTGGTGGTCAGATTGCTGATCTGTGTGGCGGGGCGTTGGGACTGCAATGGCGGTGACAGCGCTGACGAATGGCTGGAGGACTCGGGTACTTCTTCAAATCGGTTCGGAGAGATGGGAGACTTTTGGGCAGGACTGGAGTAGAAGAAATTAAATTATCATCAAGCAACAACCATTTTATTTTGCTTTCCGTTATTCCTAACTAATAATGTTAAGCAGCCGTGGGGCCAGTTTGGAGGTGTTAGTTCAAAACCTAAAAAAGTAAGTCTTTGAGAGCCTTGAGGTGCTTATCTGAGTTTCTGTAGTACCAGTACCACAAAGTGATTAAAGTGATAATATGACACATTTCAGGATGAGGACGCTGGTCTATCACAGATTACTTCCCCAGTACATATTAAGCTGATACATTTTCCTACACTTTGGTCGAGTAAGGCAATTGGAGCAAATTTTCTTGTCCAAGAAAAAACAAGGCGATTGGGGTATGATTCGATCCAACATCGTGCACCATGAGTGTTTCTCATTTCTGAAACATTCATGGTACCATTTGTTCAAGTCATAGTCATAGTAACCTAAATTATTCACATAAAATTGCCAGAGTTACGTAGTGGGCAAAATGACGGCTTGCATGTTCGCAAGATAGATCTAGTTTTGGAAGCTGGTAAACTTAATGTTTCTTTGAGACGAATGAAGGCACGATGGCCTAGACATTAAGACAGAAAACTCTCACGGCTCTCAAAGACTTACCTTTTTAGTGGAGCTTTTTCATTTATCAATAATACTTTAAACTACGAGGGGTAAACTTACGTAAAAAAGTCGTGATGTTTCCTGGCTGCGTCTCTCTTGGCATCCATGTCAGCCTTTTTCCTTCTTTCTTCATCATACAGCTGCTCCTGAAGACAGACAAAAATAAAATATGATGACATTGCTTTAATCGTAGGACTGCCTGAGACAAGACATAGGGCAACACCCCTAGACCCCAATAAATGTGTATTGATCCCATCATGTTTAAACACTAAGTGCTTTCAAACAAAGATGCATGTAGCTGTATGTGGCCGACCTTATTCCAATAACGGAATATTCCATGGTTAGCAAAGTTGAGATTGACTGCTTTTGTTAACCTATGAAAGAAGTATGGGGAGTGGGAGGAAAAGGGAGGAAGGGACGAAGAAAGAAAGAGAGTGAAAGAGAGTGAAAGAGAGAGAGAGAAAGAAAGAAAGAGAGAGATAGATAATATAATAGAGAGAGAGAGAGTGTGTGTGTCTGTGTGTGTGTGTGTGTGTGTGTGTGAGAGAGAGAGAGGGGGGGGGAGGGGGGAGAAAGAGAGGGGGGGGGGAAATTGAAAGAACAGCAAAGAAAGATGGAACGAGAGGGGTAGGGCTAAAATGCAGCCAAACAGTTTGTTTAACAGAGTCATAGAAATCATGTTTCTGTCTATGTTGAAGTGTTGCAGACAATCTATTAACTTACAAGTCTATTTTTCCTGTACGCCTCTTCCTCTTCTTTCCTTCTCTTCTCCTTTTCTGGGAGGTACTTGCGGGCGACATCGGTAGTCTGGTGTCGAAAATCTATCAAGAAAAGAAAGTGTGAAGTAGTATTAGAAATAAATTGAAATAATCATGACAATCAAGCATGCATTGCTAACCACTAACCAGAACTCGGTGGAATACATCATGAAATTGCCACATTATTGATCATGAAAGATTTGTAAAAAAAAAGGCTGTGTTTCAAAGGTTACTCAAATGAGAAATTTATAACAAGTGGGTAGGTGGTACTGGCAATTTTCCGTGACCCAAATTCTACAAAGGGAGGCTGGGCAGGTGGGGGGCAGACATATTTTATATGTTTTTATATGTTTTCCAGTCCACCATTGTTGAGACAAGATTTACAAATTTGGACCAGCTGGATTAAGAAATAACAACACCATAATATTTTGTGGTATAAGTAGTAGGTATTGAATATAATCATATAGATCTATATATAGGATAATAATATAAAGAAAAAAACAAAGCATTATGTGCATGAAAAATTGGTTATATTGAAACTCATGTAAGCACAAGTGCAAGAATAAAAAAAAGATCAAATCACATCAACTTGTGCTGCAATGTGACAAAAATGAAGCAATGACGTACAGAAGTTATTCCAATGGAAAAATGAATAAATTGATATAGAAAAAATATTTTGTCATTAAAGAGTTTGAAGAAAGTAATCCAGATAATGAGATATAATCCTTGAATAATATATTTGATTAACTATGTACTCTTCTACATGAAAAAATAGAAATACAAAAAGGGCAGGGCTTTATCATTGAATATGTTGCTACAAAAACAAACAAACAAACAAACAAACAAACAAACAAAAAAAGCCATACAGTTTACCGAAAACAATTCAATCCATTGCAATAGTGAAGAATACGGGAGGAAAAAAAATTGTCTGGTCAAAGAGCTTTAATAATTAACTCTTTAATTCCCTTTGAAAAGACGTTGGCGTCACATTGGTTAATATCTAATTATGGATCGTCCATCTATTAATTTGTAAACGGTGAATGAAGAGTTGATTATTCCAATGAAATTAATAGTTTAAAATATAGGACCATGAAGCATCAGTGCAATATAGCGATGAACCAAACACAGCATTGTCATGGAGTGGAGGGTGTGGCATACTATGGGTTTCCCATTTTTCTATTTTTGGAATCAATAATATCAATGTAAAACATTTATTCCATATAATTTTACAATGTGTCTGCCACGAGTGCTTGTTCTTTGGGATTATTTGTCGTTTTTGTTATATTATAATATATAAGTGGTAGAAGCTGGTTATCCGAATAAATGGAATGCCCACCCCTCTTCGCAAAAAACCAAACCCAAAACAAAACACCCCCTCCCCACCCCCGCAAAACAATAAAAAACCCCACCAAAAAACAATTTAAAAAAAACCAAACAACCCCAATACTCTCTAGATGTTATCAGTTGTAACTTGAATCGTTAACATCGTCTTAAAAATATCCGTTTAAAGTTTTCATTGTATTCAATCAGATCAATGTTGCAATGTTCATGGGTACAATCAAATTATCCTGAGTCAGCACCACCGCACATCTAATCCATTTAGTTGGACCGTGGGGCTCACGGGTTGGCTTAGAGTTAAGTAAACACTGTACATTTCATTACGTATTGCAGAAGTTCAACAGCTGTGAAAGTGACTCAAAATAATAATATTATTGTATTGGACACAAGCTGCCTCCAACCTCCCTTCCTTCTTACATAAGACTACTAAATAAAACGTCTATGCGTAATCCACCGCATCCATCGCCAAATGCCATAATGTTTCTAATCCTGTCTGAACACCCCCCCCCCCCCCCACCTTCCTCCTTCACGTCAGTAAGTCATGATGTTACGACTGTTATTGAATTTCTATACATCATATATATATATATGTGTGTGTGTGTGTGTGTGTGTGTGTGTGTGAGTGTGTGTGTGTGTGTGTGTGTGTGTGTGTGTG
>JARFNW010179375.1:2402-17055 GCA_031763155.1 Dirona albolineata
TTGTTTTGGCTCTCCCCCCCCCCCCCCCCCCCCCTTTTCTCCCATGAATATATTAGGCCTTCACCATACATGTCATCTCTCAAGAAACATCTTAAAACATATCTATTCAATAAACCGTTTATTTAATATGGTGTCAATGTTTGGTTGTAAATGAAGGCTATATACCTTAGATTTGATCCCTTTTGTGTTTCAAATGTTATCATGTCTTTGGGTCGTCTGTAAATGTAAAGCTTGTGCTATGAGCTTGTTTTGAACGGGATGTAGCGCTTTACAAATGTCATTTATTATTATTATTATTATTATTATCATCATTATTATTATTATCATTATTCAACTTACTTGTAAAATTGTAGACCACGCAAAGATCTATATTGGCACACGGTCTGTTCAGCTCCATCATAGCCTTCTCAGCGGTCAGACATCTAAAGTCCACTGAGTTGAACTGTTGACAGAAGGAAGGAAAACAAAAAAATTCTTGTTTTAAAAATGCCGGTGACTTCCATAATTATACTTTCTCAACACTTTGCCCCGACGTAGCAAGATGTCAGAATGCCACATGTCTTTTAAACAGAATGATAGAGGGGTAATGTAACAGTGCCAGTGAGAGCCAAGAACAGAAATAGCGGATTAGTCCAGAGGTAGTGGGCTTGTTTTCTGTTCAGGGCGAGGCAGGGTTGTCGTGGTAGGCATGGGTTCGATTCCCCCGGTCGACGAAAATCTTTTTTTCTATTTTCTGTTCTTGTCTCTCACTGGAAATGGTCTCTGTCTCAATATTCCATGACCCACGTGCATGAAGCTATGAAGATAATAAAAAGATTTTTTTCAAATAATTCTACTCTATATTTCACTTACTTGGACATTTTAAAGCAGAAATAACCAATGCAATATTATATGTATCCATTTGGGTAGGAAGAGAATAGTATTCCCATCTTGTTAATTAGAAACACGTTTTGTTTACTATGCAGATATTCGTCATTACAAGGGGTTTCTTTTGGACACGCAGATTACAAATTCTGAATCCTCCTTAATTTCCCTTCACTAGAACTTCACTCCCAAAATCAAATTTCAAACGTTATCTTACACTGTCACAAAACAATACAAGATTCATCACATTCGTCCAAAACATTACAAGACATCTAGCTATCCATGTGGTTATAAATGGACTTTTTGGCCCTCAAAACAGCGAGGCTTTAACGCTCATAGTTGACTTCATTAGAGATAATGTTAAAATGCACTTGATGACTTAAAGGTCTAAAAAATTACTTAAAAATAGTAGCAACCTGATGCAAACGCTTTTAAACAAGCGGGAAAATTTGCACGCCGATGTATCAGTCTAACGGAGTGAATCAGTCAAGAGCCTTGAGGCCCATAGAGCTGGTGTTGATCCAGATTTCCGCAGATGGAGTGACAATAATATGTCACCTTTGTCTTACTTTTCTGGACAGGACATCAAGGAAGCGGCTGCATGTGTGAGCCAGACAATCGATTTAAGAAATTAAAATGACTAATAATACGCAGGGGGCGATCATCCCATGCTCGTCTTTAATTTCTGATGCAGAGTTTTTCTAGCCATGTGTTAGGTGATGAGTGGCGTTGGTCCTCAATGACATTTGGATTTACTTTCATTTGTCATGTGCACCCTTCAGAGCTTGACATATGGCTGGCCCCTACACTGCTTATTGTGGTATAAAGGGGACTCAAACAAAGAAACAGAAGCACAATACTACCATCAACATAAATATGGACATCTTGAGATGTTTTAAAGAAGAATAGAAAAAGTTCATGCTGGATTGTTCACGTTAATTACATTTTCATTTCCTTTCTATTTTGAATAATGAGTATCTTAATTTAGTTTCAAAGTTTACTCATGGGTCGAGCAAACAGCAGGACTTTGTCAAAGGCATACAAATATTAAACGAAATAACATAAAAAATGGACCAACCGCATCATCAGGGTCGTCCGCAGAAGCTGTAAACACAGGAGTTCCCACTCCAGTAGCTAAATCCAACTCCTTATCATAAGGATCACCCAGGAAATTAGGTTGTTTGTTGCGAATGACCTCAACGGTGACAAATACATGGTTCTCTGCACATAGCGGACTTGGCGCTTCATCCTCCACATCGATCTCAAGCTGAGGATAATTATCAAAGGGAGAAGAGATTTAATTTCAAATGGAATATCATTTCTTAAACATAAGTACTGGTCAGATTTAAACAATCGTAAAGTAATATTTCATCTTTGATAACCCGTGGCAAAACATCCAAATTATTTTCATGAGATATGTGGTTATGACTTAATGGAAAATAGAATTTGAAATGCAGGCTTTTATTGCTTTAACCTAATGATAAATTAATAAAATCTAGCTCAGCCATTTACGAAGATAAAATAATATGGTAAACAAATATCATATTAAACAAATGAACTAACGGTTTAAAAAAAATATTCTAATGTTTTTTAATGTTCACCCCCAAAAAATATCCATCTTTTCTACATTGGAAATGCTGCCCAATGTAAATCAAAAGGAAAGAAAAGAAGACTTAAAACATCATCATCTGGAAAGAATACGCAATACAAAACATCTACATTTGTAATGAGCTTTCTTCTCTCAGGTTGTTTTTTATTTAACAGTGTGCAAAATGATAAGACGTTATATCTCTCTGGCCATTACCATTCCGTGGGCAAAGGGCATTATATAAGGGGTGTTTGAGAAGTCTTAGACTTTAAAAATAATTGGTGTACGCCTATGGAATCGAAATGGAGTCATGTCTGAAAATTAAAAACAATTTAAATTTGTGTAAAAATCCACATTTCTGGTTAGCAATTATAGCATTTTTAGTGAATGGTGTTGATGAAGACCATTGGAGTGGCGTGTCCTTTTCAAGAAAACAATGCAGTATCTTGAATATCTTGAATATTTTTCCACTATCAAATTTCTTCATTTGCAAAGGGAAATGATAATTTTAAAGAAACTACCATCCTTTTTGGCAAAGAAAAGACAAGTAAAGATGCGCAAATGGAGCTTCCTGCTACTGCACACAGGACTGTAGAAGGTAACTCAGACTGCGATGCAATAAGGCCATCAAATTCTTTGACATCCACCCTATTCATTCTATGATGCCCCCTTTTGACTTTTTCCTCTTTCCTGATATTAAAAATTCCAAAGGACAGCGTTTCAATAATGGAGAGGACATGATTTTTTGCGATTGGAAAATGGCTTGAGTCACAACCGAGGGCATAATAATAACACGAAAAATATGATTGAGAGTGGTTAATTTTAGCTTTCTGCCATGATCTATTCATAGTCAGGGGAAAAAACTTTTAGAACACCCCTCATATACATATTTTTTAAAATCACAACAAAATATATGCAAATTGAAAGCTTGTTTCATATTGTACACTATGATCTTTACCGTGAAGAGGTCAGGTGCTCCCTGTTCAGTAAGTGATTTGATGAGGTAGATCCTTCCAGTGTTGTAATCAACACTAAAATAATCTTTGTCCGGTGCATCACTCACTAGGGTAAAGCCGAAATCTTTGAATGGAGACTAGATTTAAAAAAAAGAAGAACAAAAACAAGCAACTGATAAGTCTTAAATCTGCTGAAGCATTGTCAGTATTAAAAAAATTATAAGCCAAAATGGTTTTTTTTAAAACCCGGGCAAGTTAAAATTTTGTATTCAGCAAAATATGTGACAGTCTGGTTGGTGAAAGTAAAGAAAATTTTTGTTTTTGTCCACAGACTTATAACCATTTCTTAGCAAAATTATAATGCAGAAGAAAAAAAATAATTAATAAAACTTACTTGTGAGTCATCATCTTTGGCAGTCACAATAACATTGATGGAATGTTCGTCTTCCAATACTTGTATGGTTTGATTTACTGATAAAAATACTGGCCGATTCTGATTGCGGTTTACTTTGATAATGACAGCAGCTGATGCGGTCAATTTTGGAGTCCCTCCATCAGTTGCTCGAACTTGAATCTTTAGGAAAGGAAGCATGTAAACTAGAGTAATTTAATTTAGAGACTTAAAACAAAGCAACATATTATTATACAAAATCTTGCTGAAAAAAGAATCCAATTCAAAGTGTCTGTAATTTTGTATCAATAATCCTCATGATCTATAAAGCCTTGAAATAAATCGTTGATGTTGATTTAAGCACGAAGCGCACAGGTCTCTTTTTTCGCCCTTCCCATGCTTCCCATTGTGCGCAAATTTCATGTTCACTATTATTCCCTTCAATTTACTGGATGTTTCTCAAATTTGTGTATGTTGTTTCTCCCACTATCCATGGAAGTTGTAAAAAAATTGGTTGTTATTGATGCAGAATTGTTATCTGTTCCCTTTAGCACCATAATTAAACAGTGCAGGGACCAGCTCTGTGTCTAGCCGAGGAGCAGAAGGCACTGATGCACAAACCCAGGTGAAACGTATCCAAGTTAAGTGCAAGTCTGTGCCAAGCCAGTACACATGACCCGATACAGAACTGGAAAATCTATGGCAAGCAGGGGATCAGCCCATTGTGCCAATAAACCTTGTTTGGTGCAAGAAGCAATACACTGTTCATTATTACTCATATCAGACATGATATTGTAACCTCAGGTGTTCATCCAACAGCTGTAGAAACTGTGGACATTTGACCAAATAGAAAGCTATTTGGAAATTAGACAGGCCTTGATATGCATTGTCACCATGTAGTAATATATTTTGCAGTTTTTAATTTTTAATAGATGTACGGGAGAGGAAGTGTAAAAGAAATACAAAAGAGCTGTAAAATGTGAAAAGAAAAAATCAAAACACTAATGCTTATGAATAAAGAAACAATTAACCATTATCTCAAATATACCTTGAACTCATCCTCATTTCGATTAAGAATACTCTGTTGAAGAATAACAGCTCCAGTAGATGGGTTAATGTTAAATAGTGGAGAGTAATCGTCTTTATCAATACTGTAGGTAACTGTCTTGTATTTGATCTAGAAGGGATGAAAAAAACCAATCATATCTTTGAGATGTTATGGATGCAACGATATGTAGTATTCTTGTCTTTATAAGAAAGAATATAAACAAAACATAAAGGACTAAATGGTTTATCAGGGATAGCTGTCATTTCAATTAATCAGAAATAAAGAATTAAGCAAGCGTTATATTAAAGGCGCTACCATTATAGGGTTGGGTTGAATTGAGTCCATGACTTATAGGACTCTTTCTCAAAGTCTGTTCTGAAACCTCATCTTGATATCGTCTAGATCACACACACATTGCAATCTATACAAATGGATAGCTGTTCTTATTCATCCACTATTTGCACCGTTATTCTATCCATTGCTGTGTACACAATTCCCAGTCACAGAAGCAAGGCTGCAAATATAACAAACTAGATGAACTGGACAGAGCTCTTTATATCATGTTAACACCCATGACTGTCACACTTTGGACTCTTCTAAAGAGTAATCTGGAATATTTAGGAATTCTGTTACATGTGACTAGCAAATGATTTTATTGGATTTGTAACCAAAATGTTAACCACCTTGGAGTATTTCATAAATGGAGTTGGTGCCACATACATAATTTCTAATCATCTTTACACAGAAAATTTAAAAAATCTAAACAAACAGGTAGAGTGATATTATTTTTTAAGATGATAATGAAAAGAAAATAATTCCAAGGAATGGGAGAAAAGTTAAATGTAAATGTAAAAATTATATTTCATTCCATGTGATTGTAACAATAAGGTCATTTACCATATCATATCATTAGAACCGTTTAAGTAGGCCGAAATGGCCTTTGTCACCCTATCACATTAGGCATAAATATGAAAAATCACTCACTGATAAATACAATTTCAATCATCAAATTTATACATCAAAGAATTCAACTCCCGGTCAATCCCATTTTTAAAACTAGTTTCAGTTTTCAGGCCGTTCCAGACTTTTGCCGTCCGAAAAACAAATGAATGCACCCTTAAAGTTGTGTTAAATCTTTCCATATGAATTTTGAAGAATGCCCCTCTTGTGAATGACACTGTACAATATTAATTTTTTAAAATCTGAAACATCAATATTGTCCACCTTATGTACAAGTTTATATAGTTGAATGAGATTCCCCTGCAACCGTAACATGAACACCAGGTGATTCAGGGCTGAGCCCATCATCTTCCCATTGTCAGCTCAACACCTTCACCTCTTTGACATATCAGTCTTATAATGATTGTGTCAATCTCTTTGTAAAGAGAACATTAGGTATTTACATCTTTGTACTCTCGTAAAATCATGGCATGATATAATTCATTTGTTGGGAGATCTGAAATTTGTCTTGCAATTTGGCCATGGCCAGAAAGTGATTCTACTAGCCCCAGTTCTATAAATGTCCTGCAAAATGTATACATCTCAACAATAATAAAGGGAAAACAGTATATAGCTCACTTCAGTATCAGCATCATTTGCAGTGACCTGCTTTACAGGGGTGCCGGGAGTCGAGCGATAATTGAAGTCATTTACATGGTAGGTTTCCTCTGTAAATATCGGAGGATTCAGGTTTCGTAAAACAGTAACAGTGCAAGTAATGGAATCACTTTTTGCTGCACTATCTTGGTTGCTTGCAGTCACCACAAACTGTATGATATGAAAATTAGAAATTGTTAATCAAAATTAAGTATTAATTTATCAGATAAGAATGATCTTTTAACCCTTTGAGAAAAAACATAAAAAATTAAACTTCCTTTAAGGTAGTGAACATTTCCATTAGATCCTCTACTCGGGTATAGATTATGACGACAATGACTATCATGATGATCATCAGCGTCCCCATCATCACCACCACAATCGCCATCATTCGTCATTAGTTGAGAGCTTCATTTATCCAATTAGCAGAAAAGATATACAGGTAAAGTTTCTGGATAAAGCTTTTAGTTGTATAGCTCCATGCTTACAAACTTTCCCCACTTTTAAAAATTATGGTAAAAGTGCGATTTGTAATAGAGAATACCATTAATATTAGTCCATTTTGTCTGCTCAAGCCTTGTTAAATTCTGACATGTTGTAAAGTGCCAGCACGCATGCGCATATTATACAAGGATGGCCAGTCGTCGTAATCGTCGCCATTGTCATCATCATCATCATCGTCATTATCATCATCATTGTCATCATTGTCATTATCATTGTCATTATCACTATTAATATCATTATCATTATCACTATTTTCATTTATACATACCTCATAAGACAGAATGTCATTATTATCCACATATAATGGCTGTTTCAATCTAACTTGTCCATTGCTAGTGACATAAAAAAAGTCTTGAGCTCCATTTGTTCTTCCTGCCAATGTCCATTCCACAGACTTCTGAGTTCCCTGATCACAGAATATCATAAAGCACTTTTGAAATTTCTTTAATGATACATTTATGCAAAATAGTTTATTACGATAAATGGTAGTTTTATTAACCCCTAAAATATCACTGTAGTTATTTATTCTTAATGAAAAGTGATTCTACTGGTTAAGCAATCATAATAAGCATAACAGGAACAAAAAATGAATATATTTTAAATGGACATAGTATCACCCAATGAGTCCTTTTAAAGATGAACTAAATATATAATTACCCCCCCCCCCCCCCCAAAAAAAAAAAATTAAAAATAAAATGGAAAAAAATCTGTGGATCAACAAACTTACAAGTCTATCAACATCATTCGCTACGAAAGAAAATATGTTAATGAAAATACTGATATCTTCAAAAACTGTTTCTGTTATTTCATCTTGGTCAGGCACGATGACTGGATCATGCAGATTGCGACGGATGTTAATTGTCAGTAGTTTAGTTCCAATAAGACGTGGCTTTCCATTGTCTTTAGCATCAAGATGAAGCTGGTAATGAAATGAAATATGCTTTAATTATTTATTTTTTTTAAACAAACAAACAAAAAAAAAAAAAAACCCTTACCCCCCCCCCCCCCCAAACAAACCCAAACAAAAAAAAACAACCCCCCCCCAAAAAAAAAACAAAAAAAACAAACCCCAAAACAACAAACCCCAAAACAAAACAAACAAAAACCCAAACAAAAACAAAAGCAAAAACAAAACTGAATTTCAGCAATAATTTGATTTAAATGATTAAAGAAAATCATGTGCAGTACGAGTCACAATTACTGTATAAATGATAATTGTATACAGACATTTAAAAAGCCATTTAAAGTGTCTTTTACAAATTTCCTGAACAATTTTTATTTCATAACTGGAATGCATTTTATCAAATTGTGCCGTGGGCAAAGAGTGAATGCCATACCACATAAGACAATACGTTGTTGTTCTGAAGGCTGGAAATCAACTTAATTTGTCCAGTGACACTATCGACTTGAAACATTGAGGGTGCATCATCATCCCCAATCACCACATACTCTATACTTGAGAAATCCAATTCCTGAAAGATAAAACAAAATTCATTAAACAATATGTGTTATCTGTTCCCTTTAGAACCGTGATCTAACAATGTCTGGTAGAGGACAGAGGGCCAAAGGCATCAATGCGCAGACCCAGGTAAAACGTATCCAGGTTAAGTGAAAGTCTGTGCTCCACTAGTACACATGGCCTGATACAGAGCGAGAAAATCTATGGATCAAGATTTTTGAGGCAACCAGGGGGTCAACCCACTGTGCCAATAAACCTTGTTAGGTGCAATAAGCAATACACTGTTCAATATTACTCATATATGGCCCAGATAACATAATTTTGTAGCCTCAGGTGTTCACCCAACAGCTATAGAAACTGTGGTAGTTTTACGAAAGAGGCAGCATTAAACAATATGATGCTATTAAATAGTCAGGAATGCAAATTCAGTGACTGCAATCAATTCATTTTATTTCAAGATAATGTTTAAGACAACTATTTGGAAACACTGGGAATATTGGATTAACACAAACTTCAGAAACAAAATGAATCAAGCTCGAATCCTGACAACTACGAATATAAATCTTTTATTTATCAATCCCCTGTCAATCGATCAGTTTTTTTTATGGGTGAAAATCACAAGCTTAATATTTATTTTTGGCATTCATTTTCAAAAAAAATTAAGTTGCTTGAAAGATGATTTTCTTTTCTTCTCTTCTTTTTTATCGTCATCTTCTTCTTCCTGATATACTTGAAGATTATGGGGTCTCTGACGATGATGCCATTATTTCATTATTTCACCATTTTTTATTACAGAATGATGATGCTCTTAATTTATATTTTTTTGCACCTGGAAAATTCATCATTGTAATATGTGAGATGCTTATTCCAAATCTTGTATCTTTTAGCAATTGTTCATTGTTGCCTTTGTAAAATATAAAGTGCTATGTTCAAAATTTACAAGGAAATAGATAGCCAATTTCAGTATATTAATTGTTTCTATGAATTTTGTTACCAATTTAATACAACACATCATCAAATAATTTACCGGAGAATCACCATCAGTGGCAACGACTGTAGCAATAGGAGTCTGAACGTTTGTAGTTTCATCGATGGTTACGGTCATGGGTTGAATCTCAAATATAGGTGATACGTCATTCCTTGTGATGTCAATAGTTCCTTGTGCTGTGTTTGACCCAGAAGAGGATGGATCAGCAATATCCTTCAGGGAAAAGGTAAACTGGTAGGGACAAAAAAAGGGATAAATGACTGTGTCTTCAACATGGTAGAGACAAAAGGAGAATAAACGAGAGTCCCTTTAACATTTTAAACTTAAGCTTCCACAGAAACTTGACAAGCTCATCTACCTATCTAAGCTTGATAATAACAAAATATATCATTATTTCATAACTTTAAAGGCTCAAACACTGTGAATATATTTTATTGACATCCTTTAATACTACAAAATAGATTAAAGTAAGCCAATGAACTGAGGCAAAAAATGAGATCTATATTTTTCTTATACAGTAGCAAATCACTGAAAATGAAAAATGAACTCACTGTGCATGTTGTTACTGGTCTTAACTCATAGATATCAGCTGATGTGGTCAGTACACCAGTGTCTGGATGCAAGTTAAAATACCCTTTACAAGTCACAGGAGTGGAAGAAAATACGCTGTATTCAATGTCATGCTGAAAATATAAAAAGAAAGATAACATTATTCTTACTATCAATAAATAATGCTAGGCATTAAAATATGTTTTAGACATGGGAAAAGTTGGTATCAATAAATATGAAATTATCAAAGTTGGTGTTTACTTTAAAATAAATAATTAATTGAGTTATTTGGAATGCTTAAGGTAAAAATGCATATTCATACATAACTAAGAAAAAAGAAAAAAAATCAATATCACTTTCTTATGTTGTCAATGAATCAAATCACTCTTTTAAATATGTCTTAGATATGGGAAATGGTTAAGACAAAAAAATAGCAACACTCTTGCATTGTAGTTTTGAAATTATCTTACATTATCTGCATCTGACGCTTCCAAGGTGAAGACTTCTGTTCCATAGTTCACATTTTCATACAAATCAGTCTTGACATAAGAAGTCTTTGTGAACCGGGGTGCATTAGGATTTCTGTTGATGTTTATTGTCAGTGTGGCGGTGGCTATGTTAGTAGGTCTTTCAGAATCATGGACTGTCAAACAGAGCTTGAAACAAAGACACAAAACAAGTTTATCATTTTTATTTGCAAATCTATCAATGAGATAAACAGGATCAGGAAGAATGAAAAAATATCTGTATTTTAACTCTACATCACATAGCAGTTCAAAGTAAACTACGTATTATTTAGTTCCCTAAACTAACCATTGGATCAAATTTATGAAACTATATGAGGAGTAAAAAGAAAGAGGATGTAGAAAAAAAGAACTGTACCTTATATTCCTTTGCAAGGTCCTTTGCAAGGTCATCGGTCCTAACAGTAATTAGTCCCTCATTTGCTGTAGTTGTGGACCTTGTCACTTTAAAATAGCTCTGTGCTGACAGCAAGCCACAGTCAGCATTGAACACATAGGATCCCTAGAGGTAAATATCAATTCAAAATGTAAAATAAATCCATGCATTTCATGTTATAGACAAGGGTAATTGGCATTGCGTGGAAAGTTTCATGTTTTAACTAACACCTAGCAAAGGTTTGGATTTGCGAGATTACAAGATCACTTCATTAAGTCATGTATTCTTGTGTTAATGAGAATAGTGATTTAATCCTGTTTCATTGATTGCTTAAAAACAACCAATTTGCATCCGAAATGAAAAACTGCAATAAACCTATGGGATTATATTTACTTGCTTGAAACATTAATTCCTAATTATGCATTAGAGTAAGTTCTATATTCCTGAAATGTACACATCAAATAACATTTCTTCCGCAAATCGACTGGTCAATTTATTGATTTATCAATTATATGTCTGTCTCCAGCAACTCATTCAATACATACACCAACCTAAATGTCTTTCTCCATTAATTAATTTGGTGTAATTTTTTACTGTCTTTTTTTTCTTATCATGGGAGTCAATGATAATAATAAAAAGAATGGATTAATATCTAAAGCTTTTACCTGTATATCAGGATCATTTGCATTGACTGTGAAAACAGGAGCGTCAGTGCCCAAAGAGAATGAAATTGTCGTGGTAAATTGGGTGGTTGCGACGGATTGGGTGTTTATGAAAACAGGATCCTTATCTTTGACAATTGTGATGTCTATATTGGCAATGGCAGATTGTTCATTTACAGGTGAATTGTCCCTGACTATCACTTTGAACTGTAAAGGAGAAAAATGACAATGTAAACAGATTTGGTAGCAAAATAGCAAAATCAAAAATACAATTTTTTTGTTGGCTTTTTTATTTTTGTGAGATTTTGTTTTCCTTTTCTTTATTTTGATAAACTGATAATTCTCCTGTTATATCTAAGAAATGGATAAACATTAAGCTTACTTTGTTTTCCTTTTGACTTCAGATCTTGAAAAAATATAATTTAATTATACTTGTGATTGCATAAACCATTACAGAGGCGAAAAACTTAAATTACTCATTGTCTCACTGATCTACATCTCCACTTGAGAAAAACATAGAGGAAAAAAAAAGATTTCAGTTTCATCAATAAGCATAAGCATCTTGTTGAAAAGAAAGTCAGTCAAGAATTTCTATCCATCAATTACAAGAGCTACAAAAAGAGTGGTTGAATCTGTTTTGGGTTCAACAACCGACTTATGATAGTAGAGATATGGGTGCTGCATGCAGTCAAGTCAATCTATTGAAAATGTTTCCAATTTTATGACACTGTGAGGTTCTATCAAAGACAGTATCTGACATTTAAATGCCATCTCTGATGGGATGTGTGATGGAGTCTGAGCTCTGAAAGGTCCTAATAACTGAAGGAGGGGGGGCATGGCTCTGTGGTAGTGGGTTGATCTGCTGTTCATTGCAAGACCGTGTTGTCATGGCATGTTTGAGTTTAATTCCCCTGGTAGCCGAAAAACTCTTTCCTATTCCTGTTCTTGTCCTTCAATGGCACTGCAACATTATCCTACTATCATTCTGTCACAATACGATACAACACCATATGATACAATACCAAAACTAGTGCGCCTCTACTTGGCAGCATTACTGCACTAAGGAAATCCCTTTAACACTCAAGACTTTTCAAAGGCAATCTAAAACTTATTTGGAAACAAAGTGGAAACAGGGTTAGTTTTCCATGAGATTAACCACATCATAGTAGTCTGGTTTATATTTGAAAATGTAACCAGTTACCTGAACATTGCCAACTCCAATGTTTTTCAATGCTTTCTTTACACTTATAAGACCAGAGCTTCGACCCAGATAGAAGAAATCTGTTAGAGCTGTTGGTGTCTGAATCTCATGAGTCAAGATGTCCTGCATTTAGAAAAGACCAAGGAAAAAATAAATAATATAAAGTGCTGCCTTACAAATTAATATAATAATTATATATATATATTGTAAACAAAATGATGCATGACAAATCACTTCATGTTTTATTTACACAGACTCTGGTGACTGGAACTGATAAATGCAATTCTTACATATTCTCTAATCGGAAATAAAGACTGATATAACGAGTTGCTGAGCTTTCATCGCATAAAAGTATTAATAATGTATCCATCAGTAAGAAATGGGTGATCGCTTACATCAAATTTTGAAAATCATAATAAAAATTAATTTCTTTTAATACTTTATCGTATAATCCTCATTGAGAGCTGACAGGTCTCACCAAAACATATAAATTAAGATGTTAATATCTATTTTCTGAATAAGACAGGTTTGTGGGATCATTTTTTCCCCTTTAATCTGATCTTGCTATCCACAAAGTAATGAAAAAACATTGAATACTTACTTTATCATAACATGGAACAGACTTTGGAAATTTTAAACTAACCTTTTTCCACTATCAAAAATGATGTGGTGATTTACTTTTGTTTAATAGTAAATGCCTAGATACAGATAATTTTCAAAATGGTCTTAAGCATAATCCTTGTTGAATACAAGAAATTGGGTGGTAGATAGAATAAGGTGAATCATTAGAAATAAAAATAAACTTAATTACCCCTGCATCTGCGTCAGTTGCTAAGATCTGAATAACACTGGTTGACAACAAAGCATCCTCATTAATTTGACTTATGTAGACGCCACTTATTGGTTGAAATCTTGGTGCATTCAAGTTCCTGTTGACAGTGATGACTGCTTCAGATCTGGCAGTTTGGGTGGTTATATCAAAGCTTCTCACCGCTTTCAAAGACAGCTGTAAATAAAAGTGAATGAAAATAGTTGTCAAAATGAGAAAGAATCAATATCCTGTTTTCATAACATTATTGTATAACTCCTTCTTCTAGCTTATGATAATAATAATAATAACAATAATAATAATAATAATAATAATAATAATAATAATAATAATAATAATAATAATAATAATAATAATAATGACAGTCAGTGTCACAACTGACGTTTTCTAGCCATACATATTAAAATAAAAAACTAAGCAAAAAAACCCCAACAAAAATACAAAACAAAACAAAAAACCCACACCACAAAAAAAAACAAACAAAAAAAAACCAAACAACAACAACCAAAAACTAAAACACCACAAGAAACCAACTAACCTTCCACATCACCTTTCTCTCACTATTGGGTGAAATATAAATATAGTATGTTCATTGTCCCTTATCCCCGTGCAAGACAACAGCCTCACAAACTTATAAAATGTACATCATTTAGTTTTTACGTCATTCTTAACTTTATAAGGAGCATACAGTACACAGTTTGTTAACCTGCATCATACTAACACCCTGATAACAATATCTCCCTCTGCCAGTAGCTGGCTTGATACTCATTCGCAACTGGCTTGATAGTCAAGTGAGAAAAAAAATGTGTAAAGATTCTTTCACAAGGACTCAAAATCGGTAGCTTCAGCAAAGATTCTAACCCTGGATCTCACGAGCTCGAGGCGAGTGGCCTAACCACTTGGCCACAGAGGCCACCAGTAGGTTCATTGATTACCAAGATGGTGCGGGCATCTCATCCAATATAAATATTCTATTTCGTGATCTGATCGAGGTCACTGAAAACTGCTTCATCGCTCTGTCTTTCTCTCTCTCTCTAATCTCTCTTTTCTCTCTCTCCCTCTCTCTCTCTAATCTCTCTCTCTCTCTCTCTCTCTCTCTCTCTCTCTCTCTCTCTCTC
>JARFNW010179486.1:5685-17046 GCA_031763155.1 Dirona albolineata
CCCCCCCCCCCCGCCCCCCCCCCCCCCCCCGCCACACCGTGAAGAGATTTGACCCTGTGTCTAACACACGTAAGTTATTATGGCTCTTTATTAATGATTCAACCCTTTTACTTTCATGTAATAATTTTTTTGGTTCTTTGTTGTGGGAGTTTTGTATGAATTTGGAACAGGCACTGATGATACTGAAAATGGTTGATTTCGGAAAAATACTTGAAGCAAAATGACTGGCTTTTCGACTAATTTTTTAAGCATTACTCTGTACTTCAGCACTTAGTCAGTCAATGAACTCAGTGTTTACTGTCTTATGGGTACATGAGTGATAAAACTATTTATTTAGTTGAAAATATAAGTGGTCTGTTTTTATCTCTATTTTATTTAGAACTGTGTCATGATGGATCCTGCGGATCGTTTGACGTGTGCCCAACTTATTCAGCACCCGTACATGGACATTAACCGTGAAATGGGAATGGAGTTTGGCAAAAACAAACAAGAATCCAGTGTAAAAAAAAGCAAATCTCGAACCAGCAACTATCCAGCTGTAAGTAGTGTTGATAGATTTCTATTTTTGAAATTTCAAACTCTCATGACGAATCCTTTTAACTGACCTGCAACCATCAAGACATTTTACTTTAATTGTCTCACTTGACCCAGATGATAAAATAGGTATCACCTTTTACCTCACAGAAGTGAAAGTAATCTGTTTGAGTTTGATGAGATAAATGTTCTTTGAAGAGAATCACAAATTGTTATAATACATATTATATCTACATAACATTATGGAACAAAGATAAGCAGAAGCACCAGCTCTGTGGACCATAAACCTACTGCTTTTTTTTTATAAATTCCATCAAATGGTTGGAATTGTATTATATAATTATAATGAACTTTCCTGTTAGATGAAGAAGGCTCTTCATTTTATTTCCTCCAAAGGCAACACCTCCTTCTTGTCTTCTTTTTTATATTTTTAATTTCTTCCTCTAATTCTAATCGTTTTTATTATCTTGGATTTCCTATTCTTTAGAGGAAATGAAGTAACTTTTCCTCCTCCCCATTTGATTGCACTTTCTGCCCAATATGTTTGGGAATGGGATATGTCGTATAATATATGATTATGTGTGAGCTTCATTGATCCACTGAATATGGAATGGCGCACGTTGCTCAATGTCATAAACAACACAATAATATGCAGTGTTTGTTCTGAGAAGTAAAGTTTTGTAGCCTTGATTTTTTCCCCACTTGTCTATTAAAGAAACTTTGGGATTTTTGCAACCTTGAAACTGCCCCTCAACCCCTACCTTTTCTTTTTTTGTAAGTATAATATTACGTCCTTGATGATAGTGAACTCATTGATTCACTGCATCGATATGATTTATCCATGGCATTATTTTTCTTGCAGCCCTTCCAGCCACTACCCCAGTTGACCGGCACTAATGCAGCCTCTCCCGTCCCAAACCCTAAGTACCAGCAAGCAGCTAAGCCCCGGGGACGATTTGACCATTTGCCAAACATCTGACTCTTTGGTCAAGGGGTTCTGCGCCACGACGGGAACTAGAACGCCTTGAGCAGTCATCGCTTCTAATTGTGCCAAGTTCTTTGTCTGTTGCTTCTTGTCATCGGAACCCTGGAGGCCATTTTTATTTTCATCACACGATCGCCCATGACTGTACCAGCTATTCTCTTTTTAGTTATAGAACCTGTTGGTGGTATTCTGAGCTCTTGAGAAAGACGGAGCCTAAACATTTCCTTTCCATGCTTATACCACACTAGCAGAGTTTTTGTTCTAAAATTGGAATATTAATTATTCACCATTTAAAAATCAGTCATTCAAAGCTTACTTTTTTACTATGTCTTACCTGATCTTAAATCAGTAGTGATCATTCCATTTTGCTGCTAGGAGAGAAAAAAATCTATTTGTTGTGATACTGACACTATTAATATAATTCACATTTCCATGTTGTGCTGTTATACACACCAAGACTGATACTGCAAGCAGATAACTCTTCTACGCACCATGCACCCTTTAAACGTATTGTTTCATATACCTTTGTCCATTTCAATAATATAATGTGTTTGTGAAATATAATCGCTTGCGAACAAGCAGACAGTTTTGTTCCAAAGTTATTCGCATTCATTTGAAATGGAAAAA
Organism: Dirona albolineata; assembly: GCA_031763155.1. Classification (NCBI taxonomy): domain Eukaryota; kingdom Metazoa; phylum Mollusca; class Gastropoda; order Nudibranchia; family Dironidae; genus Dirona; species Dirona albolineata. The sequence continues at coordinate 7,832 of JARFNW010179486.1, forward strand.
CTTTCTTGCTTCAAGTAAGATTTCTTTTCAACAACTTCACTGTATGTGACAGGCTCATCAGTGAAGTGCAAAAAGGATTTGTTTGAAATCATGTGCATTCACTTGAATTGGACACATTTTCTCACTTGAAGACTTGTATTTATGTTCACCTTGCTTCACACGCATCAAACAATGGACTCTCAAGGAAGACTGAAGATACTGGACCAGCGACTTCATCTCCAGCTCAAGTGGATATAAAACTGACCTGTCCTGAGGCTACGGTTTTGTGGACTTTTGCAGCGGATGCTAATAATTTAAAATATAACTGGGTATTTCTTTGATCTGAGAAGACTGAAAATGATATGATATATTATAAGATTTGCTTAAGTATTCTAGACTTTGGTATTGTCTGGATGTATTGATGTTAAGGAATGAATACTTAATGTGTTTGAATATTAACAGTTGTTTGTTTTTCTCCTCTTTATTTTTGCCATGCTTTTAAACCAAAGATATTGAGGTACTTTTCATATTTTTGAGGGGGAGAATAAATAATTTTATAAAAGTGTGAGATGAAGTATGCACTTAATTATGTTACCATTCTGACCTGAATAAGCGTGGTGGTTGCTTGAAAAAGAGGCACATACACACAGGTTTTTGGGTTGTTTTGTTGGGTTTTCTTTTTTTTTATATATACAGTATGGTATGTGACTCTTGTGTTGTATGTTTGAATATGGTTATTTTTATATAATTGAGTTAGATATATGAAAAGCAGTGATCAGAGCAAACGATTGATGGAATGAATTGTAGTTGTGTGCACGAGGGAGGGGGGGGGGCCCAGTTGGTAACCATGTGATATGTGTTGTTGATTTAAAGACCTATGGGTGGATGGACACGTTATGGGCGAGGCAGTTTAGAACGCATGGAGTTTATATTCATTTTTAAAAATTGTTATGGCTTTTATATAGCGCATAACCAAAGCATACTCTATGGGCTTCATTATGCTTTCAAGAGTACATGGCTTTCCCAAATAGCCTTAATAGCTCAATGTCGATGAACTCTTGGAATACAATTCGACACAGGGGGGCACAGTATTTATACATTTTTATTGGAAAAAATCCAACGATTTTGACATAATGTTGAGGGTTCGGTTAATCTAACGAGCAATCAAAGTTGAAGTTTGATTTGATGTTTCTACACTGTGTGCTCAGTTTTGAAAAACATGCCTCACTTGATTTTGCTGTGTTTTATATGACCACCTGTTCAAAGCACTTTTTACACCCACGTTTTTATTGAAAACACTTTAATTTCTTAGTAGCAAGTGGGATGGTTAAATTTGGAACCAAGTGTTCAAATTGAATACAAATTTTGAACCCAATAAGATAGTAAGAGACATGACAGCTAATCCTAAGCTTTGAAAATTTTACATCCATTTAAGAATGGCCTCTAAATCCATGACAGAAGTTTGTATGTTCTCAATGTTTAACAAGTTTTCTTACTTTATTAACTTTATTTCACCTCATCTGTCTTGCAGATTTGTTACGCGGGTAGGGAGTTTTGGGGTTTGGGTTTTTTTTCATAATATTTTCCACTGGCTCAAGTGCAACTGCAATATGTATCTTGGTTGATAAATTTACATTGAAGTCTTGCTAGTATTTCATTTGGGGGTTGTTTTTTTTTACCACAAGGCTTCAATAAGTGAACAGGTAAAGTCTAATAAGCGTTCCGGCTTAGTAGTATGCCTCCTGATGCTAGTATTTAATTCTTTTTTTTTCTTAAAATAAATGCTCAAAATTGCCTGTTTTCCATTTTAATCCTTGACGTTTTCTGTCAGAAAGGTCCTGAGAATAAAAATGAGTGGTTAGGTGATTATTTGATAGGAATGTGAGGTGTGACTTTTGACTCTTTTCGGTGATAATGAAATTAATGTGTTAATTCAATACAGGGACCATTGAAACGGGAAAGAACGATTCGAACTGCAATTCTATCTGGAAGCCTGCCAACTGCCTTTTGTACTGTCTATTTAAATTGGTCTTTATTCATTTTGGTTGGGGGGGGGGGGTTGTTTTTTGCGTCAATATGAATGTAATTATTTGTCATGCTTGACTACCTGGGTAGATTGTTTGAGAAAGTCCATTAGAAAGATTTTCAATTCTCTTTCTATCCAACATTTATTCCACATGAAAGAAACTTAATATTTATAAAAATGAAACCCTACACAGAAAGGTAACAAAGAGATGTGATAAGTGAGAAAAAAAACCTGAGGATTTTCTTCTTCTTTTTTTTTCTATGACAATGTATATGAAAGCCTTTCAAGCACAAAGGCAGCACCTTTTACTTTCTAAGACCTTTTTTTTTCTCTGGGTTAAAAAAAAGATGTATAAAACGTTATCTCAGAGAAATTTGTTTATCAAAGACCAAGAACGAATGTCTTACAGGGCAGTGCCGTGTATTTTACATGATAGCATCCCTGGTTTATGCAGCTTTTAAAAGAATATATTGTTAATGACTTATAACCTTTGGGATATTGTTAATCCAAGGTATAGATAGTACGCATTCACATTATAGACAAATTGAAAAAGAGAGTGAGTGGTTTGCTTGGAGCTGAGATGTGTGGATTTATATACATTTGGGATGTACAGTATGCATACAGAATGAAATACAGACAGCATGAAAGGAAAAGTCGGGATAAAATGAGTGAGAGAAATTATAATGCAGCAATGGATTAATGTAAGTTTTGTCTTTTTTTTATTTTATAATTTTTTTTTGTATTGTACAGTGAAAAACGGTTTAACCAAAACTATTGATAGCAATTAGCTGCTTTAAAAAAAGTATAAGACCGTTTAACTTGGAATAAGACCACTACAACTCCGCTTCGCTGAGTTGAAACAACATATTATTTTCTTTTACTGATCTGGAAAATCAAATGTTACCGTTGTTGATATTTTTGTGGTGACTTTCAAAATACAAATATGCGGACAAGAAGCGTTACAGAATGACCACAGCAACCCCCTTTTTGGAGATTTTGGTCAAACCGGTTTTCACTGTATACTTTCACATCACACATGAATGATACATTTTCTTGTCTCATATTTTCAGATCTTTCTAAATCACATATAATGATAATATATGCATTTCAAAATCATTTCATCTGTATTATATCACTGTCAATTTGAATGTAAAACTAAAGTGTATTTGACACAAGATGTGCGAATGAGCACCTTTAATCACCAACACTGAATTGTAGGTACTACTCGATTGTAAAATGATTGCTCTTTTAAACAGTGAAAAATTAATGAGCGAAGGATAATTTGTTGGACGAGATATTTATGTGTAAAGTTGTTAGGGCCAACTCTCCTCTGAGAAGCAAATTTAAATACCAGCTACTCTCATTTTATGACATGCATCTTTGATTCAGAGTGGTGAGGTTTAGAAGCTTACATGTTTTTGTCAGGGGTTTTTTTTTAGGTAATTCAAAATCATTGGAAAGTTTAATATGAATGATTAACAGAATAAAGGTATGCCTTGACTTGAACATGCCTCTGCTTGATACAGAAGTTGTAGCATCTTTTTTTTCTTTCTTTCATTTTTCACAAGTTACAGATTAAAAGGAAATAAGATCATATTTATTCATTTATCCTCTGCATTTTCAGATTTAGGGAGATAGTATAAACCGTCTGGTTTCTTTCTTCTTCTTTTTTTTCTCTCTTTTCTTTTCTTTTTTTTCATGAATATATTATATACATGTCCCTGGGGAAATATTCTATATTGTTTTTGTTTATTTTTCTCAATTGTGATAATTCAAAGTGATGCAATGTGATATAAAATATTAGCCTTCAGATAGTCTTTATTTTCATTTCCGTCCCAATGAAGTGTGAAACTGTAATGGTTATCATACCCCTAATCTTTGATTCATAGATATATTCAAGGGTTGCAACTAATTTTGACAAAGTGATTTCATTCGAAAAAATTTAATCAGAGATAGATATTTGTCAAATTTGATATGTTTCCATATTTTATTCTTATTATCATTGTCTTCGATGTTAAACTTAAACAATGTACATTTTGACCCTTTTACAGCGTTTTATTTTTTATTTTGAATTCTATATTTATTTTTTATTTTTTTCGTTACTTATTTTGTGGTTTTGGTGACAACCATGTATATCTTGCATGTGCTGGTCTTTTGTTTTGGGCTTTGCCTTGTCAGATGTGTTCATTTATCCATGGTCTTACATATCTTGCATCAAGTCATCCTTTTATCATTTCTGATTACCTCACATTTTTATTTCTCGTCGTTTTCACTTGATATTTCATCGTCAAATACTATCTCTTGTTAGTCATCACTTCTTATCCACTTTCTCAGACATTCCTATCTCTTGTAATCTTCCTGATGTTTTCCCTGATTAGGGTATTTACCATGAAATATTTGTTCTATCTAGTTTCATATATCTTTTGTTGTGATTTTTTTAAAATTATAAATTTGAAGCTACCTCCCGTCACACAGTAAAGTCGTCTGCTACAGAATATATTTCTACAAAGCTTTGTTACCTTTCTCTATGGAAAGTGATTTTAAAAAGTATCTACAATAGATTTTATATAAAAGTATAGGTAAAACATGTTTACCTAGGTGGCATGGTGGCCGAAAAGTTAGGACATTGCACTAACCTTCGCCAATTATTATGGTGGTCCGAGTCTGGCTTTTGGTTCTGTGTTTTTTCCTTGGGCAAGAAAATTAACTCATATTGCCTACTTTGCGGCACTGCTTTACAGCTGGCGCTTGGGTTATTTCGGTCTTTTTTCTAAAATATGTCCTAAGACAAAGTGCCCTTGTGGGCAAAATAAAGTCAATTTAATTAAGTGATTAGATTCACCCAACACAAGCCATTTAATATTCTTAGGTAAGTGTTTCTTCACAGTTGACCATAATCAAACTCACACTCACACAGGAGCTCGAACGATGCCTCTAAAATATGCATAAAATGCACAAATATAAACACCTCACCTCGATGAGATTCCTCAAACCCATCAAGTAAAGAGCTAAAATGGAATTAGGAGTCAAGACGTTTTCGGGAAGGGATGTGGTAGTACACAATAACCTGTTTAATAGAAATTATGTAATCTATTTTCAATAGCTATGTCTTTCCATGATTATTTGATACTGAATCGTAAAACTTGTGTTATATTTGTCAGAAAAACAATTTGGTTGTACTGTATCTTCAGATACTAGTATTGGTTATTGTGTATTTAACAAGACAGGAGGATATCTGGAGGGTTTGATTCTGAAACATCATGACGTGTACATTGTCTACAAAACAGGAAAATCTTTATCTTTGCTAATTGCTAAACAAAGGCGATAAAGAATAAAATATGTTATGTTGGTGTGGTAGAAACAGCAGGATATAGCAGTTAAAAGGTAAAGGTTACTAATCCATTTCATTTGTTACTGTTAATGGAAATAGCAATCACAATTTTGTTAAATGTTAATGGCATTTGTGATGTTTTGGAATGAAACTCTTTATTATAAAACTTCTTTGTGATGTGTTATTATTCTCCACAACATTTGAGGTATTTGATTTCTGCAATCATATCATGTCCATACAAAGAAAAAGCACAACAGTGATTTGATTCTTTTAATTTAAAAAAATGTAAGGATGTTTTTCTTTTAAAATTTGATCTCATCATATTTTTTTTTTAAATAATGTTTACTTATTCCTTTTCTCAATTGGGGTTGGTTTTTTTTGGTTTTTTAATTTCTTTGTTTTATTTTTAATTATTGTTCAAACACTTATTATCATTAATTAAAAACTACACTGAAACACATCTTTTTTTTTTTTTAAAGCTGCTCTATGTCTCTTTTCAGTAGAAATTTATCATTATTTTTTATATTTCAATATTCGTCTTTGGTTACTTGCTGTTTTTTATCCTCTTTTTTTTTCCTTCTATTTTTCTATCATTTTGTATTACTTGTAATTAGCTATTTGAATTGAGATTGTCATTGTGTATGTATAAACATATATATGTATAGAATTAAACTACTTGTATAACAGAGAACAACAGGCCTTATATTTTGCTTTTATCTCTTCAAGCTCTTCTTTATACCTCCAATTTTCGGATCAAAGCAGGGTTGTCATTACAAAGAGAAATAATCCCAATTTAGACAAAAGGCCGGATTTACAAAGAGAAAGTTATTTGCCATATGTCATTTGCAGTGTTTAATCAAAATTACTATAAAACGGGCAGACTGTAATGAATTCATTGGCGTATCGTTTTAATAATAATAATAATAATAATAATATGCACATTTATAATGCGCCATACGCCTCTCCTTAAAGGAGGGCTCTGGGCGCATAACAATCTAACGATAAAGATACAAACACTCAAACTAGACAAAGAAATATATCTCAAGGCCTTCAGACGGCAACGTGGTGTCTTCAACTGGAGAGCATTGTCTGTAGAGCGGAGTGATCGACCGGGATTGTAAAGAGCTAACATATTGCTGGTGTAGACTGGGGCTTCCTTGCTCATACATTTAAAAACAGTGGTTGCAGCTTTGAACTGCACTCGATGCTCCACGGGAAGCCAGTGCAGCTGTTTTCAAGTAATGTGTTGGTTATGAGTGGAAACCAAGAGGCCACTGTGTTTACGGTCTTATACCTTCATGTAGATTCCAATTAGAATTGTCAAGTTGTATCAAGGACAATTTAAATGTAGGCCTCACATTTACTATCATGATGGAAAGGGGAGGTTCTATTGTGTAATGGATAATTATTTAGCTTTTGGACACAGATGTCATGAGTTTTGATCCTGGATCTTAACATCTTACAGTTTTCTAAGACTCTGTTCTACATGTCAATTTGTGGATTAACGTACTTCAAACAGTTGGTGGGGTGTCGGTGGCTGGACAGCCAACAGGACTCGGCGGTTGGTGTTGACAAGCAACATTACAGGTGACCGCCTGGGACTCAATACCGTCACGATAATATTTCTACATAATAAAATGTATTGGCTCACTGACGCTTGGATCCTTGAGTAGGACACTTTGCCCTGCTTACCTCGTCCTATTGGAGACGAACGTTAAATTTGGAGGTCCCTTTGATTATTATAAGCAGCATTTTCGTGCCCAACAGGCCATGTGTGGCATATTAACTGATGAACGTTCTGTTTCTTTCCCAGGGCAAATGTGCAACTGTAAAGCGCTTAGAGCATTGTGATGATTTTGAATAAGCACACTATATAAACGTGCATTATTATTATTATTACTGTGGATATGACTTTACAAAAGTAGTAAAAAAAATAAAAATACTTAAAGTAAAAGCTTGAAAATAAAAATAAAAAATCACAGTGATTGGCACAACCGAATTAACAGTGACAACAACCCAAATAAGAGACTTGAACACCAGGTAGAATATTTCATTTTTTATGTGTTCCCTCATGGTTTTATAGATGAATCATCAAATCAAAACAATTAGTCAACGAATTAAAATGGCATTTAACATAATTTAAACATAGTAAACTCTTGATTACACTAAAATAGCAAATCATATTGACAAAACTAAATGGCAGAAATTCATTTAATCATTTACTCCAACCAATAATTCTAAAGGTGTGTTATAGTCCTGTTTTTGGCACTCAGTTCTCATCCATGGGGCACAGGCTATGTTCCTCATGCAACCCTGTGTATAAATGGAATATGGCTTTGAGAGGATTTAGTCCATTTGCCTCATCCAACCCTGTGTATAAATGGAATATGGCTTTGAGAAGATTTAGTCCATTTGCCTCATCCAACCCTGTGTATAAATGGAATATGGCTTTGAGAGGATTTAGTCCCTTTGCCTCATCCACCCCTGTGTATAAATGGAATATGGCTTTGAGAGGATTTAGTCCATTTGCCTCATTCAACCCTGTGTATAAATGGAATATGGCTTTGAGAGGAATTAGTCTATTTTCCTCATCCCACCCCGTGTATAAATGGAATATGGCTTTGAGAGGATTTAGTAAACTCTGTGTATGCTATGGACACTGACTTTAAGCACAGGTTTTCTGGGCTGTGAGCTATGAAAATCATTCCTTTTTATAAAACATAAAGGACTGTTACTGTTTATATTATTTCTTTAACAAATAAGATGAGTAAGATATAATATTTAATATCTTAAAATACTCATCAAGAAAAATCCATATAAAATATGTTACAGCAGCCAAGAAATGCTTTAAAACGGGGCTAAAAAAATTGACAATTATGTTTGTATATCTATTGCAGCATAGAAAGTAATAAACCAAAGCAATACTTAAACAGTTAATCTCTGTTAGCAAAAGCATGCTATTTACTTTCAGTGAAAAGAAAGGTGATAATAGGGCTAAGTGAATCAGGGCATTCCATCTATGTGATTCCTATAACCCACTGTATGCATTTTCTCTTCGGTCTGTTATTATATCATCTTCCACGTTCTCATTATTGTTGTAAACAACTCACCCGGCTCTATGGATCAAAAGGCTCTGCAGGATATTTACCTTTCATATTTTCTTCACTTTAATCCCTGAAATAGCATAACCGATAACGGAATCCTGCAGATTTCAACTCATTTTTTCCTCTTAGCCCTTTCAGTGACACATTTTGTGTTCAAAGTTAGGAAAAGCACTGTGGCAAAACAAAAGGAATGGCGTATATCATATAATGGCAAAGAAAATATTCAACACACAGAAGAAAATTAAAACTGCCCCAAAGTTACCCAGTAAAGCATAGAGCATAAATAATTCGTATTCAGATTTCAAACAAAGTGGATAGGGCCATAGTTCATTCTAGCAATATCAGCAGCAGTGGCCAAGCTTTGATCTGAAGCTTTGATTTACTTCCCTCAAACTGCAAGGTATCATAAGTTTGTGAGAAAGAAAGCACATATAAATTCATGTAAAGTAAAAACTAGAAAATTTGTTGACTACAAAAGTAGACTAAACAAGTGTCTAGCGAAGTGCAGCATTTTCCATACTTGTTTGAATTACAGCCTCTTTTCAAAGTGATATCTTTAAACTCATAACGGTGATTTGAAATATAATAATATATATAAAATACAATAATGATGATGATAGTAATAATAATAATAATAATAATAATAATAATAATAATAATAATAATAATAGCAATATTAATAACAATAATAATCATAACAACAACAACCACAATAATAATAATAATAATAATAATAATAATAATAATAATAATAATAATAATAATAATAATAATA
>JARFNW010179597.1:0-27063 GCA_031763155.1 Dirona albolineata
ATAATAATAATAATAATAATAATAATAATAATAATAATAATAATAATAATAATAATAATAATAATTATAATAATAATGATGATGATTTGTGATTCAAAGCCGTTTCTTATACACTAACATTGATTGACGGTTGATTGAATCCAGGACCTGTTGGCTAGAAGTGAGGAGAACGTGGCCCACCATCAAGACTTCCAGGACAGCTGTAACAGCTTCTCCTCCTGGCTGCGTACATCCATAGAAAAACTGACCACTTGCTCTGACACCTATGGCGAAAAGTCGGCTATCGAGACCAAGATAGAAAAGGCTAAGGTAAGAAGTCTTCTAACTACCAACAACATCAAAGTCGATTCACATGGATTACAAATTATCTTAATGTTTTAATAATTGAATTGAAATTCTCTTACGTTTGAATGGATTTTACAAATGGAACTCTTCCATGTGAATTCGCTGTCCTTCAGTGCTGATGACTCATCTGATAGGATAATTCTGGGGGAAGTCCCTAGTGGAATGAGTCGTTATGGGATTTGGAGTCCTGGGGTCGAATCCTAGGCGGGATGATTCTCGGGACTTATCAAATATAATTCAAACAAAGAGATACAATGCTGTCTATAGTATGGCCTTACAACGTCACAAGACACATTTAACTTCTTTCCTAATCACTAATATATGATAATACCTTTTTGTGTCAGGTTCTAATTTTGAATTATAGATAAGCTAAAAAAAAACCCTAAAAAAAACCTAAAAAACATTTGATTTAAAATCGTGCCTCATATTTATGATAGTAAAATACTTTTCATTTTTTATGTTTTTGCCTAGCTATGTTTCTTCATGTCCTTAAAAAGACTTTGGGTTTTATTTACACAGTCTCTACTAGCCAACCTGAGCGAAGGCACACAACGGCTCACCCAAGCAACAAAAGCAGGAGAAGCCACCCTACCGAGCACATCGGCTTCCGGCCAGACCAAGATTCGCCAGGAGCTCCAAGCCATCAACCGGGACTTTGACGAGTTCCGCGTACAGCTGGTGCAGGCACAATCCGACCTGGAGAACTGTCTGAACCGCTGGGATGAGTTTGAGTCCAGCTACCAGGAGTTTGGAAATTGGCTGAGGGAGACGGAGGTCCATCTGCGCATGGAGCTTGACCCGAAAGCCACAGTGGATGAGAAGAAAAAGCATTGGGAGGAGTATCAGGTAAGATGAAAATTTTGATTGTTTTAGCGTGTAAATGTTAATCCTTGTATTAAATCTTGTTTGGATGAATCAAATTGATACCGTTTGTGTCCTTGAAGAGTGGTTTTAATAATGATAATGTACTTTATTTCATCATTTCAGACATTTTTGTAGACGGAATTATGAAAATAAGAATACCTTTAAAAAAATCTTAATCGAATAAAAAAAATTAGTACCCATGCCACTCAAATATATATGTATTATATATAAAAACTTGTGATTGCAGCTGTACTTGGAGGATGCTATCTCCCACCAAAGCTCCCTGGACAGAGTGAGCGAGAAGGCCCAGGCCCTGCTTCAAACCAACGCGGATGCCAAGACCTCACACGCTATCACACAACTGACCACCCGCTACCACGGAGCCATTGCTATGGCCAAGGTCAGTGCATGGACTGACCTCTCTCTGTTTGATTGACATTTGTAGAGATTTCTTATTCTTTGATTTTTTCATTTAAGTTTATTGTTTTGTCTGTCTTTGAATTTTTGTTTTTCTTCTTTCTGTTTCTTCTTAGAAAAAGGCCCTGATAACGACATGTACAATTATATTAAAATCCATGACTTTAATTGAGTTCTTCTCATTAAACCATTTTTATCAATTGGCCGTAAATGCCTGCTTTTCGTTTGTTTTCTGCATAAGTCAATGAACATAATATGTCATTCATCAGTGAGTAGCATATCAAACAAAACTTTGATGATTTGCCCATCATTTGAAAAAAAAACCCGTCATGATTCTAGGCACAGTCGTCTAGCCACTATGTCAATTGTATGTCAATTCTTTATCGTTCAGAGTAATAAAACTAAACCACCCTGTAGTAATTTGCTGCATAATTTGAGTAATATTCTCACTTTTGCCTTTTGTTTCACAATCTCTACAGGATATTTCTAACAACTTGGAGGCGTACTACAACAGCCACAAGCTGTACAAACAAAACCATCATCTCTTCATGGATTGGTTGAGAGAAACCAAGCTCCGTCTTAAAACTGTCAACGACGACCGGGGCACAAGGGACATTGTTCACAACAAGTTACTTGAAGTGGATGTAAGCAAAATCGTCATTGCTATAAACATTATAGTAATCATATTTTACTTGTGATTATTCCTAGTTGATCGTCGCTTGACAAAGGCCTATGGTCGAAACTTCACTGTTTTGTGCTGTCAATCATTGAAGCTAATAAACATATTCTATATTTTCACCCATATCAACAGAGCTTTGGCAGGCCAATATTACTATTGTATTTCCTCAAATTGATCGTCGTTTAATAAAGTCACTTATTCATTCCTACCCTCCATCCTCCCCTTTCTCAGGAGATCCAAGGAGCCCTTGACCAGGGCCACACCATTCTACGCACTGTCCTAGACAGCTGTGAGAAGACAGTCCCCAACACAAACCAGAAAGGGGTTCACGTCATTCGACTGGAGGCAGACACTGCCAAGGCCGACTACGAAAACATCCTCACACAAGTGTCACAGGTAAACGGTCATTTCAGAGTGATCCTTCTTTCCTAAGTCATTTCTTCTTCATTTGAATCATATCATATGTGGTTAGCTATGCATTAATAACATTGAAAGTCTATATTATGAAGGTAAACATGAGTATGAATGGGTGTTAACTTATTTCATATTGTAAAGCTTCGGATATAGTCTAATAGTTATATATAATATCTTTTTAAATTAACTTTTTTTTGTTTTTTTGGGGTTTTTTTGTCTAAAAACATTGCTTTCAATTTTTATATTTAGAAAAAATATATGTTATTGTAATTTTTTAAATTTTCACCAATCATCATATTTTGCCTTAAAAATTATAATGTGGAAGTTATAATCAGATGACGAAATTGACGATTCATTGTTTGAAGTAGCCACAGAAAAGATATGAATTAAATTTGTATCCGCTTTTATCAAAATGAACAGGTCAAACGCAGCCTGGAAGGTGCTCTAGCCCACTCCGATGAGTTTGATCACCAGTACCAACACTTGGCCGATTGGCTGACTGAGACGGAGAAAAGACTCGGATCTAGCATGGAGTTTAAGGCAGACCTGCCTGAGAAGAGGTCCACTCTAGAGAAGTACAAGGTATACAGAACCTAAGGCTTTGATATCATCATGGAATTTGTTATTGTTGTTGTTGTCGTTGTGTTTTATGGATAAAGAGAAAAATTTTGTAGATTGCGATAGATAAGACTCACTCTTATATACATGTGTTTTAACCTTTTATTATAAAATTAAAAACTGATGTTGATATGTCTTTCCTTTTCAAACAATAATTACAATATGCATAATATACTCGTATGGTATGAACCATCACAATTTTAAGTATAAACACAAGCATAATAATACGCAAAAATTCAAAAAGGGTAAGTTAGGCTTAACTCTTCACTCGAACTCTCTTTTCTCCCCCCTTTAGGCAATTCAAGCCGATGTCAATGCCCACAAGACCGTCCTGGATCGTCTGGAGGAGAAAGCGGGTCAAGTCAAGGACTCGACACCCAAATCGAAAATTACCGAACTCAGAGCACACTATGTCGCCCTCCTGGACAAGAGTAGGGTAAGGGAGAAGAGATCATTTTATGTTTGTTTCATTTATATATGTTTCTATCATGAATTTTGTGGTTTTTAAAATTAAACATCATTCTTTGTTTAATCTCTGAATGTTTTTAGGAGTTGTTTTGGGTTTTGTTTTTTTAAAACTGACAAGGTGATTTGGCTTTGAAGTGTCTTGTGTATTTTGCTTGTAGACAGAGAAGAGATTTAAATTGTCTACAATGATTTCAAGTAGTTTTCTGACCAGTAGGGAGGCTGAACCTACCATATTTGAAACATCTGTATGTTTGAAGTCAGGAAAAAAATGAAATAATGAGAAAAGTAATATTGATTAAAAGTGACTTTTGTATGTTTACGGCATGTTATTTTTCTTCTCTTTCTCAGGGTGCCGTCAAAAACGTGGAGGAGCAAGTTGTCAGTCATGAGGAGTACAGGAAATCGTACATCGGCTGTCTAGATTGGCTGGCCAACACCAAACACAGACTGCAGCGATTGGCTGATTACTCTGGTGACAAGAGAACTTTACAAGATAGACTACATCAGTTGAGGGTAAGAATTGTTTTAGATTATATGAATTATTATGACATATTTTAACCCTTTGCCTGAGTCTCCTTGGATTAGTAGCAGTATAATTTTGTTTTAATATAATAAGAAAGAAGGAATGATTTGGACTTTAAATAATCTTTAGGCAAACTTTTCATTAAAATGAAGTTATCTGAAATAACTTTTCAAGAAATGTTATCCTGTTAACTCTGTTAATTGTAATATGAGATATGGTGAAGTCTTTTGTGGAGATTAAGTGTTTATCAAAGTTAATTCTTTGCATTCCTGCCATCCAATGACACAGGACTTCAAGGCTGATCTGGGCCAGGGAGAAGAAATGATGAACCGTACAGCAAACTTGGGAGAGAGAGTCTGTCGCACCACATCCCCTCGAGGCCAGACCGTCATTCAGAAAGAGATCGACAGCCTTCGGGACGACTGGGCATCCTTTACCTCGGCCCTTAGAGATGTGGAGCACAACCTGGAGTCGTGCATCGCCAACTGGATGGAGCTGGATGATGAACAGATGGCCTTCATCCAGTGGCTGGAACGCACGGACGCCAGGCTGAAAACCTACATGGAGCCCAAGTCAAACTTGGCCAGAAAGAGGACACAACTGCAGGAAGGGGAGGTAAGCATGTGTGTGTGTGTGTATGTGTGTGAGTATGTGTACATGCGTTTGTGTGGGTGGATTTGGCTGTTCTTGGAGGAACAAGACATGCTTGCTAAGGGAGAGGTAGACAGCAAGATACAAAGTTAACTAACAGTAGGAAATTTGATGAAGAAGGTTGAAGATTGTCCAATACACGTGACAGTAAATGCATACAACACTTTTAGTAATAGTAATATACAATAAATTAATTTATATAGCGTACAAATCCACAAGGCACTTTTTTTCAATTATTGCCAAGCTACATGGATGCGTTTTATTTTTAAGAGATAGAAGTGTTTTAAAGTCATAATTTATTTCTGTGATGTGTTTTAATTCTCTCATTTCCCTACCCCTAAGGATGTGTACGATGACATTTTGGCTCACAAGTCTGAGTTGAATAAGGTGAGGGATAAAGGCGAGGCAATTGCCCAACGCAGCAGTGATGTGCGTGTGTCCAACAACGTGATGCAACTCTCCACCAAATACCAAGCCCTTACTTCCTCTGCTAAAGTAAGTTGATATTTGACTGTATTCCAGTAGATTTGAGGTCTTCTAATTCTATGAATTTATCTTTAATTAGGAAACTAGAGAGAGGATTTGTTGAAGTGAAATACACTCTTTGAATATTTAAAGAAATAGTTTTTATAGCTTTGATTTTATCTAATATTTAAGATGTTTTTGTTTGATCTTTTCATCCAAACACCTTTAAATGGAAAATCAGTAAAGGGGACAGCTCTATGCACAGCCTTTGACTGCACATAGGTACAAAGCACCAGCTAAGGGACCTATGTGCAGTCCATTGGTGTTTTTTAAAATGAGATTTTGGGTTTTTTTGTGGGGAAGATTAGAAAGATGAAGGATGAAACAAAATGTTGAAAAAATAGAGGGAAATTAATTGGAAGTTTGGATGAAATTGAAAACGCATTGATGTTACCTATTGGTTGTATTCTATTTGATCATTATTTAACACAATGAAGTAACTTATCCATGCCATTTGTTCCAGGGTGTTGTATCCAAGCTAAAGGAGAACGTCAATGACCACAAATTGTACGACGAGGCCCTAGACAGTGCTGCCACCTGGCTTAAATTGATGAACAAGCGAGTGGAGGCATGTAGCGACTCTTCTGGCGATTGGCACGCCATTCAGGACAGGATTGAGGACATCAAGGTGGGGACTTTGATGACGTACTTAGACTTAAGTCCTTCTGTGTCCTTCGACACTTTAGGTAGTTAGGCACAGTCAATCTTGATTATTCATGGCAAAGTGTGTTTGTGTCTTTCCGTTTCCATTGTGGGTTTAATGCTACATCAGACACAGCCACATGGAACTGAATCAACAGAGATGGAATGTTTTATATGCTCCCAACTATGTGTTAATTCACATTATCTGAATGAATCTAGAATTCGCTTTAATTATTTGATTGTTACAATATGATGAATTTCTTTAAAAATTTTGCTTCTGTTTTTCCATCATTGATTTAAAGGATGTAACTGCTAGCATGGATGAGGGACTCCAAAAGGTCAACTATGTCTGCGACCAGGCGGAGAAAATTCTCCCCCACACCTCCCTGGAAGGTAAAAAGATGATAGAGGAACAAGTGACAGATCTGACAAATGACTGGGAGAAACTGAACGCCGCCATCGCGGAATGCACGGCCATGCTTGAGGGTGTACAGCAAAGGTGGCACGAGTACGAACAGTACTACGGCAGTATTGTCAAATGGTTGGCCGACACGGAGAACTCACTCAAGGCATCCCTAGAGCAGTGTGCCCAAGTGCCAGAGCGCAAAACGCAACTGGACAAATACAAAGTGAGTCTTACCTTATCAGATGATACTTTTTGTCAGTCAGTTAGTTAGGTAACAGTTTCGTGTGTGTAGGTTTATTTTATATTTTTGCATCATACTTAATTTACAAATTATTTAGGCTTACTTTAAAGGTGATGCTTTTTGTTCTTCAGTTAAGTTTTATATGTGTGTATGTTTTTTGTTTTATTTTGATATCCTACTTCATTTCATTGCAAAAAGACATGAACATTTTTATGTTGAGTTGTACTGCTAGAAATCATTTAACTCAAAAATGCTGAGAGGCAGTATGCGAAAATCAACAGAACTGATTTTTACAATATTTAGTGCAGCACATTTGAAGTACATTTTTTACAATACAAGCTGATTATCTTTTTGTGAATATTTTTTTCTTTGTACAGATTCTCAAAGAGATGATTCAGTTATGTGATTGATTTATAAACTAGTTTTTCAGAATTATTCCTTGTTTCAAAAGAATATTGACCAATATTTATATATTGTTAGTTAAATTTTGGTATAGAACAGAATGATGCATAGTTTTAAATACTTTTTTTTTTTTTTTAAATAGAAAAAATACTTAATGTGGTAGTATTCTGTTGCCTTCCCTTTAAGGAATTATTAAAAACTAAATACGAAACGAAATATACAATTTACACAGGTTTTGTGTTATTTTGACAACCCACTGATCTATTTTGAATCTAATCCATTCAGATGATACTGGCTGACATAGATAATCACCGCAGACTGGTGAATGAGTTGGCAGAGAGAGTGGCCAATCTGGAAGCTCTCACCGACTATCCTGGTGTGTCCGATTCTCTGGCAGACGTACAAGACAGATACTCTAAGTTGGTAGACAAATCTAAGGTCAGTGTTTGCCGTCATAAATGGCAACAGTTAATGTTTTTTCATTTTATTGTTTTTGCATGCCAGAAATGCCCTTTTTTGTTGTCTCCAAATTTTGCCGTCATAAATGGCAACAGTTAATGTTTTTTCATTTTATTGTTTTTGCATGCCAGAAATGCCCTTTTTGGTTGTCTCTTCATAAATTAATGTTTTTGTAAAAAAAATTGATGTGCGCAGCGCAAAAGCTCTTTAGTTGATTTTAACAAAATTTCAGTCAGTTGCAAAACTGACACTGACATAATGACAGAATTATGTACTCGTTAATGATTCGAAAGATCATTTGACTTTTCACCATTTCTTGATTTCAAGACCAACATTGTAATACTTTCTTCAGGACATTGTTGAAGTCCTTCAGAGAGGCTATGATGAACACTTGTCCTTCCAAGAGTCCCAGCAAGATTGCGAGAAGTGGCTCCTTAGCATGTCCTACAAACTCAGGTCCCACAACACACTCAATGTCTCCAGCATGGAACTGACAAACAGGCAGATTGACAAACACAGGGTGAGTAGAGGAAACTTGAACAGGTTTATCGTATATGGCGGGTGTATTCTGATCAAGAGTGAATGCCCTGTTTGGATTTTTGAAGCTTGTTCTGTTTGAATTAGTACTTTACTTTTAATTTATTTTTTCTCCATTCGCTGTAAGATACAGATATGACTGTCGGAGGCAAGGCGGGTGTCTGTAATGGAGTCACTGTAGCGTCGTCTTGGTCTTCGTCTATCTCTAATGCCAAAGTTTCTAGAGTTGTAGAACATGAAGTGCTGGCTGGTTGGACGGCATCTGTGTGAAGTGACTGTCGAAATTAGTTATTATATGACTGACTTACTTGACTTATGGCCGTTCGCGTCTTAGTTCACAGACTGAGACGTCTTGGCTGCTTCCTTAATCTCTTGTGTGAGCCTTCTCCACACTTCTCGATTTTGAGATGCCGCTCTTAGATATTCCAGGTCTCTTTCAGATTTTAGAACCATGGCGAGGTCGTTGTTTAATGTTGTTTAGTTATTATATAATGAGATTATTAACATCTTGGTCTCTGTCAGCCTCTCAAGCGCTTAACACTTAAGAGATGTGGCCTTATAGAAATATAATTTTATGGCCCTGATGCAAGGTATAATAAATAAAGTAGAGCATCAACATTTTATATTTCTGTTAACTGTGTCTGCTTACTGCTTTTATTAGTTTGGTTTTTTAATATATTTAAAAAAATAAAAATTAAATTATTTTTTAAAGCTAAGATTATGTTATATATTGATGAAATGTTTTCTTCAGTCAGTCACTTTGAAGTAGATCCACGAGCTGTTAACTATGAATTTGTATAAGAGAAAACAATTTTATATCCAGATCACAAGGAATGTTTATATCAAGACTAATGATGTTGAAGCAGCTTTATTTCAACGTAAAGATTGACACGAAGAGAGATTTGAAAGTGTTAATTAATCCATGGCCCCATCTTCCCGTTGTTCCAAAGGTACTGTTACGTGAGATTGAAGACTATCGTCTCACGCTAGACTCTGTCAGTCGTTTGGGTCAGCAGCTCATCCTGAGTAATCCCAGGGCTCCACGACTGGCCACTACAGTCCAGGCACAACTGACCAACCTGGAGGAAAGTTACCTCAACCTTCAGTCCACTGCCCACCAGATCAGGGTAAGTCTTACACAACACACATACACACACCGACCAAGGTTAAGAGGAAATTAAGTTAGAGCCCACGTGTCGTTTCAGCTTACAAGTTACGTGTTGTGTCAAAGATCAAAGTTCTTGCTTGTGCCATCTTCAAACCTACTTTCATCAAAGATCTTTGCCACCCACCATGAAAGTTACAAAATTGGAAATGAAATATTTCATTTTGGTCATTTGTCCATTTTTAAAACACTTGATAACAATCTGAGAAGGTCATAATAAAAAGTGCTTTGTGCTTACGCTTGCATCCTTTTTTTTCTACCCCCTTGTACAATCTCAAAAGTACAGTGAATTGCACATTCGTAGTGAAAGATGTTTTCATGCACAAAAAAACAAAACGAAAAACAAAACAAAAAACCTCAAGATGAGAAATAGTTGTTAGAATTTAAACATCAATGTCAACTACTAGACCTGAACACAGCACATGCAAATTAAACAAACGTGTCATTCCTCTATGAGAAGAAAATAATTCTAATAAATATAATATAACAAAGATTAAAACATGGGCTTGACGTGGTTTTTACTGGTTTCACACGGTGCAACTGTAGGCATTCATCCATTAATGCTTTGGTTGCTATTTTTTTTGTGTTGTGGTAGATTTTGGCACAGCAAAGGAAGATAAGTAGCTATGTAAAAGCAATGCAATGCAACTTTGGTTGCTGTTGCTCCTGTTGGGCGAAGGGTTAGTCATACGTACTTTCAAAAAATTACGTACAATGAATACGGGGCTAAGCTTGATCAATATTCTTGTATCTTCCTCTCTCTCAGAGGTTACAATTGTATGGGTCCACAACTCGAATGGGAGCTCAATTTTCCCTTTATGAGAAGTTGGTTTCGAGATGGAAGCCCCCGGCATTCTCTAAGCAAACCCCCAAAGGCAGTATACTTTATAATAAGCGAAAGCCAATTACTTCAAAGTCCGGCTATGACGAGGAGGGAGTCGGGGAGGAAGACTATCCAACGTATTCTCCTTCCTCGTCCTTTCCCTTGTCTTCTTCCATATCTGCCAAAGGGGGTTTAAGGCGTAAGCAAGGGAGACTGAGTAATAGGTAATATATATCGACCAAGACCAATCTTATCTCAATACGTCACTTTCTTCTAATACGCGTGCTGTGTTTCCTTTCTACTCAAGACGCACTCACGTTTTTGTCGAGTGTAAACAATGTTTGAAAAAGACTATCTTTGTTTTTGAAAAATTTCCACTCATTTTATTGATTCAATAGAAGAAAAATAACCGAAACGTAATTCTTTTTTCCCCCCCTATATTTTGCGTATAAAATCATTTATGTCTTACACATCTGCATATTTCATTTTATGATTTCTTTACTTAATATTTTTATAATTTTTTCAATTGAATCTAATTATAAAATTGTTCAGTTTGATGTTTTGATCAAACAGTGTTTGCATTATTCCGTTAGTTTAAATTTTCAGTCAATAGTTGTGAAAAAAAATTAAAAAAATGATAATGGTATTAATAAAAACTCTGAATAAGATTATGGAAAGGAAAATTTACTGATAAGTGCACTTTCACGCTTTTTGCCTTGGCGCACGTTCACAATTTATCTAACCTCCAGTAAATTTTAAAGACTTGAATAGTTGACAAATTTCTTTGAAATGTGAAATTGTACACTGAACAATATCAAAGAGACTATCATGATGTAAGGTCACGAGTTTGAATCTTGGCTGGAGCTACCATTGTTGAGTCCTTGGGAAAGACTCTTTACTCATTTTTTCCTTAGTCAACTCATGAGTACCCAACTGCAGGCAGAGAAAGATATTGTCAGTATGTTACTGTAGAGTTGCCTGTCAGGCTTCTCATACTAACATACTGACAATATCTTTCTTGACCTGTAGCTGGGTATTCAGTCACACCTGAGTCGAGTGAGCAAAGAATCTTTCCCAAAGATTCAACATCAGTTGCTTCATCCAGGATTCAAACTCGGACCTCTCAATCTCTAGTCAAATAGCCTGACCACTCAGCCACCACACTGAATACGGATTCATAACAGTACTTCATATGACATTGTTAAGTCTTTACAATCAAGAGGTAACACTTTAAGAATATACAAAGAAAGAAAGGCATTATTAGCAGATATTAGCAAACAGTTGATAATCTTAAAAGTTTAGTCCACAGACCTTGTATTCAAATTTTGAAAAAAAAACCAAAACAAAAAAAAAGAGAGAAACCGTGACAAAATTTAACAGGATGATTAACACTGAAGAATACTGTTATCATAATTTAATATGTGAAAGAAAGGTTACAAAAAAGGAAATAAATGGCATCCATTCCACCTGTTTGTTCCCTGCACAAATTATTTGTTGGTTGTTGGTTGTTGGGTATTTGAAGATGGCACTGGCAGCTTTGTTTCCACAAAACACTTTGCTGCTCTGTTTGGGGCTTGATCCACGCACGCAGCGGCAAAAAGGTCACCACTAGGTTACAAAACTCCTTCTTAGTTATTTTATTTTTTTTCAATGATTTTTTCAATTATATAAAGGCTGTGCTATTTGTGCAAGGATTCCCCTGCTTCTGCATCCCACCAAAAACACATTCTAGTAGTTCTTTCCCCTTAAGTTCATGCACCCTTTTTTTGTCATAACAAAATTAATTAACCAATCAAAAACACCTGTTTGTCTGCACCAATGAAGAGCAAGATGCTTGCTTTTTGGGCAGTGGGATGCTTTCTCCTTCTTACAGTTTGTATGGAAACCGGGTCTCCTTTATTTATTTTCTTCTTCTGTTTATTTTACTTTTCTTAATCTCTGCTTGAAATGCTTCAATTAAAATTTTTCATTCAACGAATATCACAAGTTTGATTTGCCTCTTGTCGGATCAAGTCATAAATGCTTAACACTTATCAAACTTCTACGGCGGTCAGAGAAATGAAACGGCCTCTTGCGGTTTACGAGTGTCATTTGGTACCCATTGGTAGGTAAAAACCCTCACTCTTCTTTTCTCTTTTTGCGGATAGAAAAAGGGGTTCCGTCTTATTAAGACAAAATAATTGAAAACGAAAATGTTGCCATTGATTAATATTATTGAGTTGCACTTTCTTGTCTTTGTGTGACTGTGTGAGAGTCTTGTATTGTCATGCAACAAACAGATCTGTATCATTAACTCATATATGATAGCATAGCAAGTATAACCTTGTATGATGATGATGATGATGATGATGATGGTGGTGACAGCAATTGTGATGGTGATGAGGGATAATTTGTCTCATAAAGTATTCCTCTGCCCATTGTTGGTGATCGACAAACAAAAAGATACCTGATGAATAAAACAATATTTTGTTAATTAATTTTGTTTTGACATTTTGTGATTGTTCATATTTATTATTAACATCACTAATGGCACTGCCCTTTTTTTTCTTCTTTTTAAAAAAAAAATGTATATATATATATTAGATAAAATAAATGACAATTACCCATTTCTTCCTGTGATGCACTTGTGTGTTTGTTTTCCTGCCAGCCTTTGCTGTGAATGATAGCACATAGGTCAGCAACATTCTATCTCTCAAAGAAAACATGTTTAAAACAAACAAAAACATCAATTGTGCAATGATATTCCTCAATAAGACTACAAAAATGAGAAGTTTACTGTCGTTGAAACAATGCAAATCCGGATTGAATTTTGAAAAAGAAATATATATATATTATATCAAACAGTCAAAGATAGTTTTGACATCAATACCTGTTGTATAATATTTTTTTTTTCCATAATAAATAAGAACACATGCTATCAGAGTTTCATTGCAAAATGTTGCCCCCTATGAAATATAAAGGAATTGACTAATACAATCTTTGGACAACCTTCAAAATATGGAAACTTGTCAGTTAACTTGCCATATCTGTAAATTCATCTGTGTCCAGAATATTAGAGATATCCTGGCACAAAAGAAAGATGACGTGTTTTCAAATGGCCAGTTTTATGTATACTATCAACTATTAGGTGGATAACAGTTCTGAGAACAAAGTGGAAAATATGCTTGGCTGAAGGCATTGTAACTTTTAAGATAGGAAAACTTAATGGACAAAATCTGCACATATGACAGAGAATGATACAAAATATAGTTACGTGTTTTTCCTGACATTTCTTAAGATACGGAAATAGTAACATTACTAAACCTCAATTGTTAAAACTGTAACTTGTTTCATTCTGGAGCTCAGCTCCAATTCATATTTGCACTAACATAATAATAATGTAACATTGATTGATGGGGGGGATCTGTTTGACGGTTTTTAAAATATTGAATAACTTTTACAACCAATATTCATAGCTCAAATATTTTTTTAAAATGCCAAGTTGTGACATAATTTGCGATCACGTATGTATCAGATTTCTATTCAAACGTAAAATGCAAAAATGATACTTGAAGAAGGAAAGAATTATATTTTGAAATGACATTAGTTTTTAAATTTTACATTAACTGTTATGTAATGTATGTTTGATATTTGATTAAAATTTTACTTCGGGAAATTGATAGCCCTGCACACTTGAAAACGCTTAGTTCAAAACGTTTCTGACAGCTCAAATTATTTCTAATCAAGGTGCCATTTTGAATTAAGGAAACATCACTAAACGGCGGTTATTGGCAGCAGAAAAATGTTTTTAAATAATGAATGTTTCGAATTAAGCATTTTCTTGTGTTCAATGGTTGTGTAGGGGTTTGAGAAATTTTGACTTATAATAACATTGGGATATGTTTGTTTGATTTACATGAAATTTTGAGCTTGGAGCAAATTTTTTGAAAAGGAAAAAGTGCAGAAGGTAGATTTGTAGTCTTTACCTGTGATTGATCTTTAGTCAGTGTTTCTCCTGTGGCATAGCATTTTTTCTTCTCTAGTAAAGTCATAGATAAGGATTTTCAAGCATTAGCATTCTTACACAAGAAGCTCATTTTGATAATTGAAGCTAATGTTGAATTATTTTGAAGAAAGCCACCCAAAACATTTTGTTAATACTGTCGTTTAAATAGATCGTTACTATGACGTGTCAAGTCATGAAATGTGTATTTGTCCCAGATTCATACAACGAGGCAAGATAATTTTTTAAAATGCTTTTGGATTATTCCCAATTCCTAATGCTCAATCGTGTAAATTCACTTTGCATTATCCAATCCTATCACAGATTAGATAGATGTTTAAGAAAATAAAAGCTGCCTTTAAAATTAAGTCGTATTAGGACTATCACAGGTTACATGTCATGCTAAGTCTTGAGATGTATAACGTGCATCGTGAGTATTTCCACACCTACGATTATGCTAGTCTCACATTGTTTTGTGGGAAGTTAAGCATTGGGTACATAAATCATTGAAAATGGCAAAGTTTATCTAAAACTTGTTCTATCTTTACACATCACCGGACTTCAATTCTTTCAAATGACTAACACCTTCAAGCAGAACGTGAATTTGAAATCAAATTTGAAGTCGTTGCCTTGCACATCAGTATGAAAAACCTAAACAATCCCTAAATTTTTTAATTGTTTCGGCCTCATCAGGTTTGAGATACTGTATATAAAAAAAGCCTTTTGGTAGTGCCTCCATCCGTAAATATCATAAATAGGTGTGGCTAAAGAGATAGTGAAATATTTGTACACTTAGAAACAAACAAAAATAAGTAAGAAAGGCAGAACTAAATTGTAATAGAGTGTTTGTCCACGAAAAGGTATAAAAAAAGAGAAATACTCCAAGCTCAGAATTTTATGTCTTGTTGTTACTGAATGAGTGTGATCAGATGAGTTTCTATCTCTGGCTTAGAGTGTTAACAGAGAGTTTGTTGTTGTGTGGTAGTAACGTAGTTCTCGGGACTGGGTGGTGGTGGTGATAACGCACTAACAGGTCCCTTTGTTTTAACCCCCACTCCCCCTTGCAGATGATCCTTTTTCAATCCGATATGGTCAAGCCTTATTACTCCCAGCGATTGTCTCGGCCAAGACATTATTATCTTTGAGACACAGAACAGACACACCACTAACGAATAACGGAAATGATAGACTGAAAAGTTTTGTTGTATTATTTACCTTATGACGATGGAAGCTCATTTTTATTCACTGTTAGTATTACCATATCCATGAAACTGTTCACAAATTATGATGTGCCAAATCTACAACAAAAAAAAAGAAGATAAAATCAATTCATCTTTTTTTTCTTTTCTATTTTGATTCTGGTTTTTTAAAGTTGCACATTGCCATCTATGTATTTAATTTGTTCAGAAACATCATGTCAAAAGTTATGACAGAAATGCATCACTTTTTACGTTCTTTTCTCATTGTTTTTCTTTTTCACAGATGACTAGTCTGGTGTCCTATTCTCCGAACGTAATTTTACGCTATTTTTAGTATCGAATTGTGACACCCTAGTAGAATGCTAGTAAAAAATCCATTGAATCAATTGATTGTAAAAATGCCTTTGACATATTCATAGGATACGTTGGTGAATTATGTAGTCTCACAGTTATCAAATCCAGAAATCAAAATGATCATGAAATTAGTAAAATTCACACCAAGCATTAATGCCTTATCATCATTATTGAATACAACCCAATACAAGAACGTTTAGTTTTATCATTTATTCATAATTCCATAATGAATTATACCCTTATGATAATATAAAGTAATCCACTTTTATTCATTCTCTTCTTGTAAAGAGTATAGAATAGCTAGTACATGTCACTATTGTAGATATTGTTAATACCACTTTTGAGTTGATGTGAGTTTGTTTGTAATCAAAGAATTACCCGTGAGCATTTGGACAACCATCAGCCTATGTATATCCTTTTGTTGTCATGCTTTTTGGGTTGTATTTTTATTTATTCTTTTAATTTTATATTTTATTTTAAAAATCTCAACAAACTGAGATGGTTAATATCAATTAAGCTCCAATATTTTGAAATGATAAAAAAAAAATTAATGTAAAAAAATTGTTTTAATGGTACCATTACAGTAGTGTATTTTTTCCCATAAATTCCATTACATACTGTGATAATTATACAAAATGCTATCATTTTTTTTATTTTTTAAAAGCATTATTTTGTAATTTATCCGTCCATTCCTCAAATCAGGGGCAGGACTTTTACTTCCTGAAATTATTATCCGTCCAAATCTTAATCCTTGTCCTCAATAGATTAATTCATACATGACATTATGTCATGGTTTTGTATTGCCACTAGTGTGTGTTTTATATATACGTTATATGTTCAAGACGTTTTCTCTCTATATATATTTAGTATTTATTTTGTATATGGTGCTAATCAAATCAGGTAGAGCAGAATTATAAAATTCATTCATTTGGAAGTTATGAGAATCAATACTGTTGACGGATGTGTTTATGTGGTTTTTTTTGTTTTTTTATTTTGTTGTTGGTGCTGTTATATTCGACATTTGATTGTAAACAGCAGGGAAAGATGACCCGAAGTAGAAGCAAAAAGGATAGCAGAATGTATTGGATTAACTCATGTAAAGAAAAGGGCTGATAATGGAGACTAATGGAGTAAATGTATTCATAGTAATTATATCTAACGCTGTAAGGTATTACAGGTTTTTGTTTGAAAAAAAGAAGAAATGTTGTCAGTGTTGTCGTTGATGTTTTGTTTAAATTCTTAGATTCGTTTCAAAAGGCACACAATATTGCAGTTCTGACAGAGTTTGAGGAATTTAACTTGTTTAACTTATTCAGTGTACGAAGTAAATGTGAGCTTGAGGTATATTTGTATCATGACTAAATTGTACGTGTAATCGTATATATCTGTCAAAATTTAGTCCATAATGAACATGAAATTATTGTATTGTTATTATTCAATTATAGTCGATTTTTTAAAAAATAAAGAAGCTTTCTCTTTTTCTTTTAATCTTATACAAAATGTGCCCAATTGCACATAAAACAATGATATAATATTTAGTGATCAAATGTTTCATATATCTGTACAATATACACACCATGTTAGAGATGCACAATTCAACTTTTTTTTTAAATTGATTTTTTGTTGTTGGTCAGATATACTTAATTATGTCAATTAAGATGGTTATTTAGATTTGTACCTTTGCTTTGTTAATCAAGCTAAAACGAGACTCTTATGTTATATTTACTTTTGCTTCCCCAACTATATGACAAATTCATTTTTTTTTTTTTTTTAAAGTCCTGGGATGAAATCAAGCAGTATTATAACTCAATGCATTTTTCATTTTTATTTCCAATTATTTATATAAATTACAAACATTAAAACTCAATACATTGAAGCATTACTTGTTATTATTTATACATATTTCTTTTTATAACTTTTGCTCAATGAAGCATTGAAGTAGAGCTTACTCCATATTCATAGTCGTAGAATCAATATCAATGATTCATTATATACATTTTGAAGATATTATAATATGCATGCGAACGTTTACTTATTTATGTAGAGGTTTACACTACAAAATACTGTACTTATATTGTATGCAAAGAGTTCGATATAAAATAATTTTTTTTGCTGCCCATGGAAGACGATATTGGAATGATATTTGATTAAATGTAGATTAGAATCAGATTATCAGTTATGAATTGAAATTGTTGGCAAGCTATACTATTGATTAATACTTCTTTGCTTGTCTGGTCAGTCTAAAAAGTTAGATTAGTCAAAAAATGTTTTCGAACAGGGTTTTAGTTCAGGACTTTTCCTTTTATTGTTTTTACTCATTGATTTTTAATTGCTACTTTTAACTTTAAAATCATTTTTTCTTGAAATATGATGTATTTATGCATTTTAAGTTTTTGAGGATCTGAACATGTTTCCAACAAAACATAAAATATACCGACCTACCCGTTGCTGAACATTATATTGCACTTTTCTGTGCAGCCTATCAAATATTTGCTCATGTAAAAATGTGGCCTTTAAAGTTTTTCACTTTGCTGATGACATAGTTTGTCGTTCACATCTTTACTTTGGCTAAGGATTCCTGTTGGTCAGTTTGTACTTATAGTCTCAAGGCCAACTCTGGGCTAGTTGTAAAGTATGTTTATGTGAAGACCAGGAAAGATAGCTGGAATGGCTGATCAATTTTTACATTTATCATGTCTCTATGATAATCCAACATTACATTTAGAATGATTTGAATTGTTTCACACCCTGATTGACAAATGTGTATACATTTTTAGAGTTGAGTTTGAACTATTGAGTGAAACAGCGTCATAGACTAGATGCAAAACTGTGTAATTAAGTCAATTTGGAATGAAAATTATCATCCATAGACATTGCATTGTTTTAGACTTCAAAGCAGAAAAATGTTTTCTTTAAACATTATTTTCTTATTTCGGTTAATATGGAGAGAAGTGGTAGTAGTGATATCTTTTTTTAAAAGAATGTAATTGTAAAGAATAAAACTGAATTGTTTATTGGCGAAGTCCTGTTTGAGATGGGTAGTGTAAGGATCAAATCCTTTTTGAAAAACATGTAGAATCATGCATAAACAAAATGTGATGGGAGTTTGTGATAGATGTTATGAATATTATCGTCATGTCTTTCCAACATAGCTTTTTGGTTTGGACTGTGGACAGAGCATTAGGGATTTTAGAACATTAAATTTTTTTTATGATTATTATACAAAGCATCACATTTATTTAATACTTTAGTGGTTTACTGATAAGATGTCCTCTGGATACATAAGGAAAAGGACAGCCAATGCAAAGTTCATCTTATGAGTTGTTGCGAAATTTCAACATTACATATGGCATGGGGAGGAGCGGGGGGGGGGTGGTGGTGATGAAACCAGTTCTAATTATCTGTGAATCACTGTATGAGAGGACATCTTAAGAGTGGGCCACTGTAATAGTATGTACATCAATCAACTTAAATCATTGTCTGGGGCATGTTTCTTATTAAATGATTAAAAATGGGGGTCTGAAATGGCTGACTATAATTTATGAATATGTCTTTGACAGCCCCGTGTACAACCAATGTATTTGATATTTGAATTTAGATTCAATTCCTTGTAGTGTTCTTCTAAAGATCTTATTGTCTTCATTTATTATCTATGTATTTATCTTCAATTTATTTATAACCAAAGGAGATATGTTCAATCTTCTGTTTTATATTTTATTTACTCCATAAACTCAGTGGTTGATATACTTAGTCAGATACTAACTCTTGACTCTCATGGAATGAATTGAAAAAAGTAGGAGCAGGATCATGGTTAGATATGAAGTGTTATAAGATGAAGGAATGAAAAACACCAAAAAAACCAACCTGTCGCTCTGAAAAAACTGTCGTATTATGGTTAGAATTTCTTTGTTTGCGTCATACAGGTTGACTCCACAACCAGAGTCACCGTTTCTCCTGTTATTTTTCACGAATATGAAAATCATGTGCCTACTTTTAGCCATTCCTTATGTCGATGTTTGATGTTTCTCTTTTAACCAAGCATTCCGTCCAATCAGTCACGATGTGATCGCATCGTACGTGGAACTGTCTGTGATATTTCTAATTTTTATTAGCAATTTATATCAGTTTTTAATCAGTGATGGCCTCTCCATTATGACTAGATATACACATATATATGGTAAATATTATTTTAAAAAGTTTTGACTATCAATTGTCTTATATTTGTTATTCAGTGGCTGTGGTAACAACTTTCTCATTTAGTTATATTTCAATCCAATCATCATTATAAAGTTTTCCTGTTAATTAAAAACATGTTATCATTTTATATATCCTAGATATGATATAACATTGCTTAATTATTTATTTATTTATTTATTTATTAAAGACTGTCATATTTGTCAGTAGATAGCTATATTTAAATTATTCAATGCCTATATAAACATGTATTATAATAATAATAATAATAATAGATATATTTTTTGGACTTAAACTATTCTAACACAAATGTGTGATTTATTAAATCATGTATTTTACCAGCATCCAAAGGTGTTTGTGTCATATTTTTGAAATCATGTTTGTGTCATGGGCATGTGTCATTACTGTGTCATGGGCATGTGTCATTACTGTGTCATGAGCATGTGTCATTACTGTGTTATGTCAATGTTGTGATGATTAAGTGATAAATTATTTGTATTGTTGCATGAGTGCCTAGGAATGATGAATGTGACTTGTTTGTTTACTGTGAACTCAATATGAAAAAACAAAAAAAAATCAATGGCAACTTTATATTATCATCATAATGGCTCAGCTAAAAGAAAGTACAGGCTATGCGAATAATGACTGGCTTATGTTACCATAATAATATTTATCACAGAGGGAATTACCGTATATCTGGTGTTGTTTACAAGCATCTGCTCTCTTCTCTTTTCTTTTGGTTTCTTTCTCTACCTGGGTATAAATCTTGTGCATAACATACGTTTGGGTCAATCTTTACCATCTGAATCTTAATTTAACAAAGCTGTCTTACTTGTATAATGTCTTCAATCTTTGTCTTGGTGATTTGATCATACCACAAATCATACATTGTTATTCTCTACCCTTAATGGATTTTGCAGTTAGTAGCTTCTTGATTGACAGAAGTGGAACGCAGCAACGCCAATAAAGATTTTCTGATTGCTCGAAGATCTTTGACAGTAATATCATTTAGAAAAAAACAATTTTAGGATTTGCTTAATTTCAAATAATAAAAACAAATAGACTTGCTATCCTCACGTTCCATCTCCTAGTACAGCAATATTTGAAGGGTGCTGCATAGCAACGTATGATTCTTGGTACTGTCTATCTGTTTATCCCTATCGCCTTTGGTTTTCTGTCTGTCACCTTCATTACGATAATGGTGTACCAACAAAATGGAACTATTTTTGGACATAAGGACTTCGAAAAATAAGTTAAATGCCAATTAGATTTCCTAATTGAAATGACAACCTTGGACTTGGAGGATGGAGTCCTTCAGATTTACTTTTTAACCAATTGGTCCTTTTCATGCCTTGGAAACTCCGGATAAGCATGGGTACTATGGGTTAGAAGGCCATGCAGAACTTGTCACTTACTCATACTTATTTATTATGCTAATTTTAGGAGCGCACTTGATGACCAGATCCACCCAATCCTCACTTCGATGGTACTGAGAGGATGTTGTGTATTATGTTCGTTAATTTAAATTGGGGTTAAATTTTCGGAGTTTTCTGCTTTTTTTCAGATTTCTTTAAAGTCTTTGATCATATTACTCTTAATCCAGTTCTTTAGAAAATTGCAGCTTCAATCAAAATTGTTGTAGCAAATTCCAAAGGTGAAAAATAATGAAAAATATTTGAATCTGGAAATCAAATCAATATGTTCCTAAAATTGGCATACTAGAATGTATGTTATATTTGTGAACCAGCAAATCTTTATCACTTGAATGATATGTGAACCCGCCTCAGGTTATGTGGAACCTCTATCATTCTGTAGAAGGGCACATGGATACATAGAGTTTGAAGTGATGCGCTTAGGAAGAAGAAGAAAATTAGAAGGGGAAAGAATGTCATGGATCATACAAAATGAAACAATGGTTTTGATGCCATCAGTCAACGGGTTATGCAATCAAAGTTGTTATCGATCAGTTCATTGCAGCAACCAATTCATCCTTGTTGGTGAGAGTCAAGGTGGCATCATGATAACATATGCTGTTAGATGTAATTCCACATATCAAATGCTCTGTTAATCATTGCTTCCCTGACTTGTTGTAATAGCACTGGAGCCCTCTCTTGGAAGTCGTGCCAACGATTTATGAAATGGAATGCATAAACATGGGCGGAAATTATCAGTTGAATCTAACAAGGCAGGAATAATGGGAACAGTTTCAAATGTGAACCATATCTCTGTTTCCATTCATTCGGATTACACGCTTCTGGCAGCTCTCACTGCACTGCACAGTTGAATGAAAGAATATCAACCTGATTCAAGAAACAAAGACAATTGACAAGCTCAGAACAATAACTGCCCACGCCGACAGCTGGAATCAAACCCATGACTGCAACGGAACCCACTGTCTTACCGACAAAAGCAATCAGACATTCTACTACTGAGCCAATTCGATAATGAACTATCAAAACAAACTTATATAAAATGAGATAACCCTGATTTAACAAACTGGGCTTGTACACCCTGATGCCACGGCTTTAAAATATAGACATAATGAATAAATGACATTTATTTAGCGCTTATCCACAATCATCACCGTACACTAAGCACTTTTCAGTAGCAAGATTCCCCTCTTTTTTTTCTTTTTTTTCCCTTTCTTTTTTCTATAGGGAGTCAATAAACATTTTCATCATCAAATTCTGGTCAATATACAACTTATTGTAAAAGGCATTTAGCAATAATTGGCCAACAATCAACTGTTGATCCTGCATCGGGATCTTTCAGGGAGTTTTCAAGGCTCTGTCAATAGCTATCGTAGGTTGTTTTTACACAAGATGAAGTCTCTCCCTCAGTATGACCTTACAGTAATAAAAATGGTGATTAACTAAACTAATTCAAAAGTTTGATGTCCCCAAGTCACATTCATTGACCTAGAATTTGTTGTACACCATTCGCGTCTTTCATGGCTATAGACGAATAGATATGGAGCATACTGTAATGATAAGCAGTGGGAAAGTGGGAGGAAAATAATGCAGTGCCAGAAAAATCAGAAAATGTAGTCGGGGAAAATGAATGGTAATATTGGACAGCAGTGGGAATCAAACTCTGCCTTGTCAACGGCATCATCATCTCCATGGGCCCTGGGACTCGACCTTTCAAACATTTAGTGAACCTACCAGGTCAAGAGGTTAAGACATTGCACTAACCACGCTGACGATGAGCGGTTTGAGTCTGGCTTTCAGCATTGTATTTTTTTTATTGGGCAAGAAACCTAACTCCTATTGCCTGCATTGCGCCGCTGCACTGCTGCTAGCGCTAGGGATATTTCGGGGATTTTTCCTAAATACACCCTCAAGACAAGGTGCCCTTGTGGACAAAACAAAGACAGTTTTTTTAAAAGAATAAGACAGCATTCACTTTCCTGTTTTTGTCCTCCATTGTTTATTTGTCTGGCACTGAATTACTTTCATGCCGTTTTTCTTTCAGAGTAATAATTGTTTGAAGGAGTACAAAGAAATTTCTAAAAATTATATTTCTCTCTCCTTCTTGGAATTGACAGTAGATGTCACTTTCTCTTTCTCCTTCTTGGAATTGACAGTAGATGTCACTTTCTCTTTCTCCTTCTTGGAATTGATAGTGGATGTCACTTTCTCTCTCCTTCTTGGAATTGGTAGTGTGTGTGACTTTCTCTCTTTTTCTTGGAATTGATAGTGGGTGTCACTTTCTCTTTTTTGTCTTGTAATTGATTGTGGGTGTCTCTCCTTCTCATTTCTCACTTGTGCCATTCGGTGTCAGGATTTGTTATCTATACTTTCCTCTACCCAACCTCTATTATGAAACTTTGCTCTTCATTTTGTCTTTTAATGAAGAGTTCCCCTCTTTTCTGAAATCTTTGAAACAATTTTTCTCCATTCCTTATTTAGTTTGCCTCATGACAGTTTTGCCTTCCATTTATAGTCATACGACTTTTTATGAAGTCTGTGTCCAAACAATCTTTAATTTCTTTCTTTCAATGCTATACCATAAATTGTCTATTTTAACTTGTTCCCTTATTCGTGGAATTTCTTATCTCCTCCGTACTTTCAATTTTGAGAAGTGTTCTTAAAAATTTCACTTCTGATGCTTGCAACCTACTTTTATCTCTACTGTCTAGTGACTCATGATTCACTATCACCATTTTATAGCAATATCAGGCCATCACCCTTGAAGTTATAATCTTTTCTACCTTTCTCTACAGGATCGCCTGGTAGAAATACTGAAGAAGTGGCAAGAGTACAAAGACCTATTGGACACGTCCCACGAATATCTGACTAACGACTTCCCTGCGTGGCTGGCAAATGCCGAGAAGAATGTACCAGATACCTTGGAAGATGCACAGAAACAGAGAGAAATCACACAAGTAAGTATTTTTTTAATTTTATTATTTTTATAAAGTTCTTTTCCATTTCTTCTGCTCTTCCACGAACAAACTCAAAACCTGTTAGAATCCTCAAACTTTTTGACGGAGGCCACTCAATGGTTGGAGCAGAAAAGGGGGAAGGAGGATTGTAGATATCTCTACTATACCATTCAGTATTAGGTTTAGTAAGTTAGTAATCAACGGAAAACGTTTATGAAATCAGTGAGTACAGTGAATGAGGAAGTAAGTAGTGTTGAAAACTATGAACCATTTCGTACGATGGAAAGGGGTGGGGGGAGACTGGGGGTAGGGCATTCCTTGGAAGATGTGCAGACACAAAGAGAAATCACACAAGTAAGTAAAAGGGGTTAAAGGATTGTTGATATCTCTTTTACTTCCACTTCTCAGTATTGGGGTCAGTTGGTAATCAACATAAAACCTTTGTCACAACTTTTAAACTTTTGAGTAGGCAATGTTGAAATCTATGAATATGAACCATTATATATGACGAGAAGGGGTGGGGGAGAGGGGGGGAAAGGCAGCCCAGAGTGAATATGACTTTGGAGGAATTCATTCTCTTTCATGACTATTTGATCAAAGTCTATTCCCCCCCCCACCCCCCAACTCTGTAAAAATATAAAAAAAACCCATGTATTTTTTATTGTTCTGTTTCATTCAACTTTCCTGTAAACCTTCTTTTATTAGAAGTTGTAATCTTTCCAAGCATTTGGAATCAGCCAGATAAGCTTTGTTGTGGTTTGTCTTGACTGGTTCCTCCATCCCTTTGATATGACTGTACAATTTCCTATAGGCCATTGAATTGGAGTGAAAACTCCAGAGACTTTTAGAACCAATTGCTTGAATTCCATTAAGAATATGAGCAACAAAGCAGCTGTTGCTAATTCTTTGATATAGATTGATCTTATAAATGTGTAGATATTATGTGTTGAACAGATATCTTAATGCATTTGGAAAATATGAAAAGAAACATCTTTGATTCTGTCATCCTTTGTACGCCCAAACAATGGAACTTTTAAGTCATCTTGAAATGTTTGTGATTTTTAATGACTTGGTTGTGATAACTTTCATATCTATCCATTATACAATCACTTTGACTTTAGTAACTAATCATGATCCTCTTTTTGTTCCAGGCTGAGTTGGAGAAACTCTACTCCATGAAACAAGAGCTCCAGAACGGTGTCCGCCAGTGTCAAAACATGGGCAGCACCGAAAATCTGGACAAAGCGGATGAAGATGTTCAGTCTGAAGTGGCTCAATTTGCCGAACAGGTCAACTCTGAGTTGACAACTTGTGTGAATCAAGTAAGACGCTAATTGAATGTAATGTGTCTTAGTTTGTTGCTCTGTACAGATTTTCTCTGATTTCAGATCTTTTTTTTCTCTTTCAATAATCAAAATTGGAGAAATTTTTCAAGGTATACATTCCTGACGCCTTTGATTTATGATTTGTATCGTCTTTGGAAGGAGGACTGGTAACTCAGTTGGAAAAGTGTCTGACTGCCACGCAGGTGACCCGAGTTCGATTCCCAGTGCAGGCAGAAATTGATATGGTCAGGGAAATGGGTAGCTAAGTCTATTTCGTTCTGGCAGAAGTAAAGTTGGTGTGGAAAGCAATGGCAAACTACCACATTATGCTGTGTGCCTAGTATTATTGAAGTCTCTACACTTGGATACCCTACACTCAGTGTTGAGTATGGGAACTTTACTTATTGTCTTTGGATTGTTGTCAGAGTTTTCTTTTCCTTTGTTGACATGAACACCCCTGTTTATGGTGAGGTTACCAGACTGAAACAACATTGCTTTACGATGTGGTATTGAACAATGTAGAGGAGAATTTGTATCACATGTAAAACATTACATGTTCTGCCGTATGTTGTTTTCATGCTTGAGATGTTTTGAGCCATGAGAAATGATCAGGATGAAGATGATATTCATGACTGATAGAGTGATCGATAAACATAGGGACAGAAGCGTGGATAATTTGATGAAATAGAATGAAGTTGGACAGAACAATACTGAGGTAGAAATGGATTTATATTTACAGTTGTTAAGCAATCATGCGAAAGTTGTTTGTTTTTTTAGCAAAAGACAGTCAGTTGTAAAAGAAAAATGTCTATCTTTGATTCAAAAGATATAGAATATAATGATTATTTTAATTGTTGTGATTGTAGGCTGAAAAGAGACTTGATCGACTACGAGACACAATCAAGAAATGGGACTCCGTCGATCGCATGCGTCATGAGCTGAGACATTGGCTTCACAAGAAACAGGAAGATTTGAGTGAATTGGAAAACCAGCCTGCCAAAATTCACTCCGAGGCAGCTGAACTTGATGTGGAAAAGCTGAAGGTAAGGAAGGAGGTTTTGCTTGGCTTAAGTACAAATTATATTTTGGGAGTATGGAGGATGCACAGTGGGCTTCTCACCTGCTCGTCTTTAATTCCTGATGCAGAGTCTTTCTAGTCATGTATTAGGTGATGAGTGGTGTAGGTCCTCATCGACATTTGGATTTACTTCCATTTGTCATTTGCACTCTTCAGAGCTTGACATATGGCTGGTCCCTATACTGCTTTTTGTGGTATAAAGGGGACTTGACCATCAAACAAAGTATGGAGGATGATAGAATGAAAATGCTAGTGAGAGACTATAAACAGCGCATAGCTAAGTTGGTAACGAATCTGTCTGCTGTTTTTGGAAAGGAGGTGTTGCGACTTCAGGCATGGGTTCGGTCCCCCCCCCCCCTTTAGGC
>JARFNW010179598.1:239-17044 GCA_031763155.1 Dirona albolineata
ATAATGATATAATAATAAAAACAACCCCCCCCCCCCCCCCCACCCACCCAACAAAACCCAAATTTGTGAAATTCATCACTTGGTCTTGTTTTCTATTCAAATTTAATTTTGCCATTTCATCATCACCAGAACGGGCAGGGTGACCATGGATTATGCTGATGTGGCCGAATGCTGTCTGAAGACGGGCAATCAACGCTTCGCCTTTTTGTCCAAACGTGCAAGGTATGTCCAGGAGTTAAATATAAATACTATGACATAATATGTTAGATATAAGAATACTATCAAATATTATGTTGAAGAGGCAATCTTTGGATGTTAGATAGAACCACTGGCTACGATTGGACTGCCTTAAAATCTACCACTAATAACTTCTTCAAATATAAACCGACAGCCTAATAGTCTCCATTGTTTTCTTTTTGCCTCCCATCCAGTTTGTCAAATTTATTCATATTATTTGTGTCAAAAATCAATTTGCTCTGCATTCGTGTAACGTGGCCATCTAAAGATAGATATCTTTCATAAAGGTAATCATTTAAAGATAGATATATTTCCTAAATGTAATCATTTAAAGATAGATGTATTTCCCAAATGTAATCCTTTAAAGATAGATATATTTCCCAAATGTAATCCTTTAAAGATAGATATATTTCCCAAATGTAATCATTTAAAGATAGGTATATTTCCTGAATGTAATCATTTAAAGATAGATATAGTTCATATATGTAATCCTTTAAAGATAGATATATTTCCCAAATGTAATCATTTAAAGATAGATATATTTCATAAATGTAATCATTTAAAGATAGATATAGTTCATATATGTAATCATTTAAAGATAGATATATTTCCCAAATGTAATCATTTAAAGATAGATATATTTCCTAAATGTAATATCACAGTTGTTATATTATTAGTCAATTATTTATTTATATATTTATTTATTTTTGTTTGTTTTTGTTTAAAATTGCAGGCATTTTGTCAACGGCCTTCTCATTTTCACCCAGTTTGGTTTCTGTTGTGTGTATATTGTGTTCATCGCCACCAACCTTGATCAGGTAAGAATTGGTGGAGGCAGGCAAACTGGAATTCAAACTTTCTTTGTTTGTTATCTGTTCCCTATAGTACCTTAATTAAACAGTATAGGGACCAGCTCTGTGTCTGGCCAAGAACAATGTTTAAGGCAGAAGGCATAGATGCGCAGACCCAGGTAAAACTTATCCAGGTTAAGAGCAAGTCTATGCCCCACTAGTACTCATGGCCTGATACAGAGCTGGAAAATCTATGGATGACATGCTACATCTGAGAGCTAATCCCGGAAGCTGGTGGCCCAGTAGTTAAGTCACTCACCTTTGGTTCGAGAGGTTGGTGGAAGCACTGGACTTTTTCTCAGGACCTTGATCCCACTTTGCAGCACTGCACTGCGGCTGACACCTGGGTTATTCCGGTCTACCTTCGGAATAGATGCTAAAAGCAAATTGAAGCGTCACATCGGCCTGTTGTTTTCAAGCTCATGTTTAATCATTTGATGCATATTAATCAGATAAGTAAATGGAATTTAATAAATCAATAAATTGAAATAAAGAAATGATTATTGAGATATTAACAGTAAATGAATATTTGATTGATCAAGTAACTTAAAACATATATTGTGGAAAGCATATTCATATTTACCGCCATGTTCTTCCCACAGGGAATGTGTGAAAAGAGCTTCCATGAATTAAGATATGAAACAAAATAGCTATTACATAGTTCTTCATCGTTCAGAATATTTATAATGATCCATTAATGCTAATAAAAAATTTTTTATTACATTCTGTAAGTTTGTTTCAGGAACACACACACAAAAAAAAGAAGTGTATTCTCAAAAGCTTCAGAATGCTTGTTTAATAGTGTACACGAATTAAAATATATCTGAAGTTTTTGTTTGTATGTATTATCAATATGAATGGTGTTGCCTAATATTATTATCTGGTCTTTGTTTACAGATGGTCAAGTACTTCACCCCCAACACTCCTGATTTACGAATATACGAAATCATCATAGTGATAGTGTTGATTCCGTACACGTTTGTCAGAAAATTGGAAAACCTAGCTCCTTTCTCAGCTTTTGCCAACATCCTTACCTTCACAGGTATGTTTCATTGCTATGAAGATAAAGATGACGATAGAGATGGGTTTTTAGTCCTTAGCCGCATACCTGTACAGATTGACAGACAGTTTATATCATTGACCCCCTCAACTCCCAGTGCTCCATCATACAGTAGAGCAGCCTGTTAGTGCATCATACTAATACACTGACAATATCTTTGTATATCTGTAGCTGGGTATTCATTCTCACCCGACACAAATGAGAAAGGACTCAATATCAGTAGTGTTTCCAGGATTCGAACCCAGGGATCTTACGATCGTGATCCCGGCAGCCTAAGCACTTGGCCACCAATGCCACACGAGAAGTTTTGATTTTTTTTTTATTCAAAAGAGAAAAAATAATAAATTGATCAACGGAGAAAAAGGTTTGAAATTTATTTTTCTTCGTCCTCAGCATTGAAGTAATAATCTAATATAAATGTGCAGATAAAGACAGTAACAACAAATTTATTTTAATCTTTTATTTATTAACTTGGAAGCTCAATATGTCCTTAAAAATCTGTATTGTCAAAAGTCTGTGCACTTTATTCATGCTATTTTTGTCTTTAGTCATGTGATGTTTCTGAATAATGCTATTAGGGTTATGCGCTTTCTATAAATATGAAATTGTATGCCCCATGCCCCATTGAGCACTTTTGTTTGGATGTATCTTAAGTGATGTTTAGCAAATGTGTATGTATTTGATTCCCAGGAACAACAGTTTGAAAATTTGCAACAATTTTCATTGTTTTATAGCAGATTCTAGGCAGACAAAAATCCCTTGCCAGAAAGTGTGCTCTAAATTTCACAAAATTATTGGTAATTTAAATCTAGGTTCCTGCAAATGAAATGGATGGAAGCTCAATGCAATTTGTCCTTAAAAATCTGTCGTTGTTGTTGTTGTTGGTGGTGGTGGTGGTGATGATGGTGTTGTTGTTGTTACTGTTGCTGCTGTTGCTGTTGTCATTATTGTAAGGCTACTACTGTAGGAAGGAGGGTCATCCCGTCTCTTTCTCTTCGAACTCTAGGTTTGATCATCATCTTCCAATACATTGTCCGCGGCCTCCCTGACATTTCCTCTCGTCCAGCCTTCAGCGATTTTAATCAACTGCCTTTGTTCATCGGCACAGCTTTCTTTTCAATTGAGGGAATCAGCTTGGTAAGATATTGGTCTTCTAGGGTTTTTTGGTGGGTTTTTTTGTTTGTATAACTCCCATTTTCTGTCTGTTATCTGTTCCGTTTAGGACTGTGATTAAACAGTGAAGGGACCAACTCTATGCCTGGCCGAGGGCAGTGTACAAGGCAGAAGGCATCAATGCTCAGACCCATGTAAAACGTATCGAGGTTAAGTGCAAGCCTGTGCCCCACTAGTACACATTGCCTGATACAGAGCTAGAAAATCTATGGATCAAAATTTTAAGGCAAGCAGGGGATCAGCCCACTGTGCAACTCCCATTTTCAATAATGTAAATGAAGTCTCATGCTCAAACGTTGAGTGTCTGCTAAACAAATTAGGAGTTGTCATCTGCACCAACGGCTGTCAACGTTATCAGTTCATATAAAGATACACAGGGTGTCTCATAAGTTTTCTACCAATTTCAAAACGCTATAATTTAAAAACTATAACAAATTTTAACAAGAAAAATATACCGCAACAAAGATAATTTATTGAAGTTTTATGTAGCACACGATTCACCGATTGTTTACATATTAACTAAAAATCAATATTCAAATCTTAAACACATTCAATAGATTAAAAAACGTAACAATCAACACATAATATAATAAGCAAGCCGTACCACTGGGGAAAGGGAATCCCAAACAGATGGACCCGATCGCCATAATATCGTTTGTGATTAGTTTTGGACGTTTTGAGAAGGTGGCGATCGGACGACCCGAGTTGCTAAAAGGGTTTATATAGGGTGGGGGGCAATTAATTCAATGATGTAACCAGGCAAACGTGAATTAAGCGCGTTGAAACAAAGGAGTGCAATTTTGTAGTCAATTCTAGCCCTAACTGGTAGCCAGTGTAAGGTGTAAGGGATGAAAATTTCATATAAAGAGTTGAAATTGGCAGAAGACTTTTGAGGCACCGTGTATGTGGGTTTGCAGTCTGTATCGCTGTACAAGGCTCAAAGACTTAACATCATTTATCCTTCAGTATAAGCCGTGTATTTAAATGCCTATTAGGTGCGTCATACTAACATTTGGACAATCTCTTTCTCTACTTCTAGCTAAGTACTCATTGGCACCCGACCCGAGTCAAGTTAGACCTAAGCATTGTCAGAACTCAGCATCTCACAAGTGCTTAGCTAAGTCAATAGGAGGAGAAATAAGTCACAGGATAATTATTTTAAATTGCGTCTCCATCAGAGAGTGACTTAGGCATACTTTTGTAGTTGTTTTAGGCATGTGAATATTTTTGTTTTAAGTAAAAAAAATATTA
Organism: Dirona albolineata; assembly: GCA_031763155.1. Lineage (NCBI taxonomy): Eukaryota > Metazoa > Mollusca > Gastropoda > Nudibranchia > Dironidae > Dirona > Dirona albolineata. The sequence continues at coordinate 4,812 of JARFNW010179598.1, forward strand.
ATTTGAATTCACTCTAATGCATTGTTTGCATTCCAGCTAGGGATGGGCAGAGGGATGGGCAGAGGTTTTCAAAGAATTGTTATTCTCATTCCTTTTCCATAGCGCATTGAAGCGATATTAAATTCAATAACACTTAACAGCACTAACAACAGAATGAAACGGAGAGATTCTATAGATGACATTGATTCTTCTACAGGCTGCAATGTTGCAAGGTTAGAATGCATCATAATTTCATCATAATCTGATCAGATTATCAGGAGGGATGGACATGAAGAGGACTGAGGACTGAGATGGTTGATACCATCTTAAATCAAATGTGTCTGTAGTGGAAGAGATTGACCGGATACAGGGCCACAAACCACTATAAGATTATTTTTTAAATGGACTCTCTTCATGTTTTTGCTACATGTTGTTTTTCTGCCCGAAGAACGAACAGACCTTATTTAGCTAGTTGGGTAACAAAGATCCACCTTATATTTATGTCATTTGTTTTCATCTCCAGGTCCTTCCCTTGGAGAACTCCATGAGACATCCTGACCAGTTTGGTGGATGGGCTGGCGTATTGAACCTGGGTATGGTCTTTGATGTGTGTCTGTTGGCCGCAATGGGATTCTACGGCTACTTGAAACTGGGGAATGACGTGGCTGGAAGCATCACCCTCAGTCTACCACAGGATGAATGGTATGTTTATCATCATCATCATCATTATATCATCGTCGTCGTCGTCATCATCATCATCATCATCATCATATTCATTTTCATTTTCATCATCATCGTATTCATCATTATCATCATCATCATCATCATCATCATCATCATAAACATTATCTACATTATCATTATCATCATCATCATCATCATCATCATCACTTGTTCAAATATTTTATAAATCAATTGCTCCATTCTTTGAGACCCATCAAGTCTTCATATCAATACAGCTATTATATTCACACAGAATAATTAATCGAATTATGTCAAATTGAATAGAAAATTCAAATTACAATTTTAACAGGCTTGTGACAGATGGCAAAGTTATGTTAAAACTGCCGATGCTGAGGTGTACCTATTGTAGGCTCAGTATCAGTGTAAATTTAGGTTGGTTCAAATCCTTGGTCCCAAAGTTCCTATGAACTGATAAAATACGATTTAATTCACGAAAAAAATTATAACTTGGCGTTGGATCAGCTCACTCATAGAGGTTTACTCTTAAGCGATAGATATATTTTCGCATTTTCCTGGACTTATTTTGCCAGTTAAAAGGGAGAGAGTGGGTGTTAGTGGCCACAATGGGATAGACAGGACCACATTGAAGGTTTAATTATCTGATGACTGACCAGCGAGGCGATGGGTGCCACCAGTCATCGCAGTCACGAGTTTGATTCCCATTGTCAACAATTATGTTCCTAATATTGTTTAGTGTGTCTATGCACCCAAGGTAAATAAATCAGATTTTGTCAGATTTGAGACTTTTTCTTTTTCATGTGGCAAGCTATGTTTTCAGACTCACTAGTCTGTCTTTAGTCTTGCTGATGTTTTCAGATTTGTTTTGTTCATTTGCCATTTACACCTCTGAAGATATTATTTTCCCACTACTTTTCAACTTTATATCATCACCAGTGCCTGCTCCCTGTTCTTTCTACTCTAAACATCGAGCCGAGTCCCAACTCTGCTATGTATTAAGATTATAAATAAACTAGCACTGCAAACCCAAAACGTAACACTAATAAGTGAAAACCATTGGCTTGGGTTTTCCATGACCCAGAGATTGGTCCATTGTGAGTAAAAGGTACTGTGACAAACAACTTTCCAATGGTGAATAAGGAATCTCATGGGATTTTTTTCCGTTACTTCCCGAATAGCAATGTTAAATTGCATGCTGGGGAAAATGTTCTAATGATTTTGTCCTATTTGTAAACCTCCTCCTCCCACAGGCTGTATATTTCGGTCAAATTGATGTTCGCCATTTCCATCTTCATCTCGTATGGAATCCAGTTCTACGTACCTATCAAGATCATGTGGACACCTCTGAAGAAGAAGTTGACCAACCATACGTTACGTACCTATGGAGAATATGGATTTAGGGTGTTCTTTGTGTTATTAACGTGTAAGTTGATTTGGATTATCCCCCCCCCCCCCACCCTTTCCCCCCACTCTATATAATGAGTCTCATAGGATAGACAATGTCCTTTAAAGGAATCAAAAAGCTTAATCCAAATTGTCTTCTAAAGTTCCATTATTTTCAGGATCTCTCGGCCATAGGTTTCAATCCTGGCAATGTTAGGCCCGATGTTGAGTCCCTGGGAAGGCTCTTTATACATTTTGTCTTCACCTGACTAGTGTGAATGAGTACTCTAAAACAGACAGAGAATGATGAGCCTAGCAGACTGCTCGACTGTATGCCTGTAGTTGAGTAGGGCTTTGAATGACACGGCCTGCTGGGGGATAAATGACGTTAATAATGATAAGTCTGTGAGCCTGTACTTGTACGGGGATACAGACGTTAAACCCATCTTTGTGTTTATTATACCTCATGTCATGACAGATGTGAAAAAGAATATGTAGTCCCAGCTCTTGCTTCATTTAAATTCTGATACAAAGGGGACACAACTCTTGAGCAAAGAGAAAAAGATGTGACAAGTTGTACATGTGACATGTAATAATGCCTTTAAATATATTTTAAAAAAGATCCTCATATCTTTCTATTTATTAAAAAACCAAACTAAAAACAGTAGAACAATAAAAAAAATTTAAAAAAACCAAAACAACCACAAAAGCAATAAAAAAGTTTTTTTTAAAATGATAAATATATATATGTAAAAGGCAACTGTATTATCATATCTTTCTATTTATTAAAAAACCAAACTAAAAACAGTAGAACAATAAAAAAGAAACCAAAAAAAACCAAAACAACCACAAAAAGCCATAAAAAGGGTTTTTTTAAAATGATAAAAATATATATGTAAAAGGCAACTGTATTATCATAATCCTCTTTTCTTCCCGAACAGTCGCCTTTGCAGCAGCCATTCCTCATCTAGATCTTCTCATCTCACTAATTGGAGCCTTTGCCAGTTCGTCATTGGCCGTCATCCTGCCTGTCTTGATTGAACTCTCGACATTGTCAGCCGAGGGCCAGCGTTTACCGTGGTATATCGCAGTCAAAGATATATGTATCTTAATCTTTGGCCTTATAGGGTTTGCTACTGGAACATATTCATCACTCAAAGCAATCATTGAGGATTTCTGAATAGAAAAATGGAAAAAAAAGAATAAGGATGCAATGTTTTAATTAATATCATTTCTGGTTTTAAAAAAACCACATTCTTATAAAGTCTCTCTGTACTCGAACTTCCTTTGAACTGGGCCAAAATGGAAGTTAGCAACAAACAGAGTTTTGCCATTAGAAAGTGGTAAAGTTGAGGAGACGGAAAGTTGTGCCTTGCTAAGGGGAGATAAACAGCACAGCAGTAATAGAGGTAGATGGTGATGGAGTTGTGCCCCTTGACAGTGGATAGCTCAGAGAACTTGGATCAGTAGGGCAGCTTCCTCTTCTGTTTACCAAATAAATGTGTCCAATATCGCCTAATGGAGATTACACCGAATTAACATTGTTGACACTGTTAAATGTCGAACAGTTTGTGAAAAAAAACCAGCTTCGCTGCTCTCCTGAATTCTCTTTCATTTTTATATTATATTCCCGACTTATATGTGTAGTTTTAAAGAGATAAAGTTGTACAAAATTCTCTTTGTTGATCAAAGTTGCAAGCGACGTGACCTTTTTAAAAAAAAGTTTGTTTAGGGGGGGGAGGGGGTGACACTTTTTGTGATTAAATGCAAAGTGAAATAGTGAATATATACAGCGCTCAACTTCCACATTGGAGTGCTCAGCAGTGCCTTACAATGTCATTTTATATAAAGCAAAGCATTTGCAATAGGGTCAAAAATATAACATGCAATTCAAAACACCGTGTGTAATTGAGGGAGAAAAAGAAAGTGAAATATACAGTCAGTAAACCCAAGTTTAAAATTCTTTTGAATAAATCAAAGTTTTGATTCGATCTAGTATTAAAACTAATTTAATTCCATGAGATGGGAGCTGATGAACTGAAAGGATTGTTGTCAAAATTAGAACTACTGCACTTAACACACATCAGCAGGGCGTCTGATGATCTCAGAGCAGCATGTTCTCTACTTGTCCGAGTTCTCTGATGTTATAAAGCATCTCTTCACTGCGACCTTTCACACTTTTGTTGTTGCTATGCCATAACAGTTGAAATTATATGTAACTACAGTTGATGTATATGTTACTGTGGTAAACATGGAGGAATGAGGGCTGCCAGAAGCTAAAAATCCAAATAGAAGGTATGAAAAAACAAGGGAAAATGGTTCTTTGTTTTGTTACATGTCTATGATTTGAAGCTATACCATTTTCCCTTGTTTTGTCACACCTTCTATGTGGTAAACATGGTTTGTTATAAATGTTGCCATAATATATAATTTGTATGAAAATGATAACATGACAAATATTTGTGTGGTAAGAGCTCATTCCATGAATGCTATGACAGGGCTTGATGGTACTGACATGGAATGGACTTGGCTCTATCTTCGTGTCATGGCTGACATGAAATAACCTGAGCGCCATGACATGAAATAACCTGAGCGCTTGCCTGGTCTTATGACAGGTAGAAGGTGTGAAAATGACTAGGTAAATGAAAGCGCCACAGGTCTTTCTTCATTTATGACTCATGCAAAGGGGACACGACTCTGTCTCCTCATTTCACGCGATAGAAATACATAATTTGTATGCATTTTGATGCTCAATACGCAGATGTGCCAGCTTATGGTATTGCCAGCCTGTCCGATCATTTGTTCATCAATTTTATCAAGAAACACTTCCGTAATCAAGTGACTAATTGTTTCATTGCCTAGTATTGTAATCATCATTGAAGTTTTGCACCATTAGCTATGTGAATACCACTCAATGTCGTCTCACATTCCTTTTCCTAGAATTATTTGTCATTGTGACATTAACATTTGATTACACTGATTGAAAAATAATTTTTGTTGCAAAATATGAATTTTTACAGCTGAGAGTAAAAAAATTAACTATCCTCTATGTAGGCATCTCTGGACAGATATAATAGTTTCATGTGAAAGGGACATAACTCTCTTCATTTCTCGGCAAAATGTGAATAGACAAAGATATTATCCATCTAATGTTATGACTGATATAAAAATGACACACATAACTCTCTCCTCATTTCACGGCGGATGTCATTTGCGACAAAATGATGAAATGATCAAATTACCTATGTTTTGTCCACAACGGCACTTTGCCTTTAGTGTATATTTAGAAAGAGATGGAAATAAGCAAGCGTCAGCGCTGCAATGCAGACAATGGGGGTTAATTTTATTGCCAAAGGAAATAACACAATGCCAAAGGCCACCGTCGGCACGAAGGTCAGTGCAATGTCTTCACCTGTTGGCATTCGCATCTCCTAATTGATACAAAGGGAACATAACTCTCTTCATTTCACAGCAGATATGAAAGGGACATTGCTCTTACTTCATTTCATGATTGATTGGCGCAATATTGTATGAGCTTTATAACTCCTGCTTCATTGTGCGACAGACATTGAAACACATATTACACTTATTCCTGGTAAACTGATATCATGTGATAAAAGAGGCTATCTATGTCAATATTGATATACGAAAGGACACATTGGAGTGCATGCGTCCGTTTTTGTGACGGATGTGTGCGCTCCATTGTGTCCTTTTGTGTATTCTTGTTAATTGTTTAATTGTTCGTCGTTGAAAAAGGGGAAACCCGAAACGTCCTTTGTATTGTTAATCGTCACACACGTAGCTGTATAACTACTCATACTTTTTCCCTTTTTGTAAAATGAACAGAGCGACCAATCCTTTATGTTGGTGTGATGTCATCACTTATGGTTCAGGTATATGACTGCAACGAACTGACTGTATAATCTCTATGATTGTAACTTATCTAATTATCATTCATGACAGATCTTGAAAAACTATAATGTGTGTATCTACTTTGTCAAAATTTCATGACAAGGCTTGTAATTTTGTTGTTGAAAAATTCAGGGTCATCTTATTTTTTCATTTTTGTCACCATCATCTTGTTCCCTTCTTCTTTTTTCCCCTTCCTTCTTCTTCTTCTTCTTCTTCTTCTTCTTCTTCTTCTTCTTCTTCTTCTTCTTCTTCTTCTTTTTCTTCTTCTTCTTCTCCTCCTCCTCCTCCTCCTCCATGTTTTTTCATGGGCAATCGCATATCCTTAATCTGTGCTTTGACAATCTCATTCCAGCGTTGATCCAATCACCTCATTTTATGAACATTTTTTCCTTCATAGACCATATTATGTATTTGACATACTTTACTTAAATAAAGCCTTCCGCTTTAGCATGGTTATCTGACCTTGCCAGCCTCGGCAATATGCACTTGTACTTGATAAGTTGTCTTATTTTCTCAACTTATAAGACCTAATGTGTCAAAGATGGTGCAATGTGGTTTAGCAAACACGACATGATAAGGGTAAATATAAATTGATTACATTTTGCCCTCAAGGGCATTTTGCCCTTAGGGCATATAGAAAACATCAAAGACAACAATAACCTAAGTGTCAGCCACAAGGGCAGTGCTGCTATGTATGCAATAGGAGTTCATTTTTTTCCTTCTCAAAAACACAATTTTGAAAGGCAGACTCGAACCCCTCACCATTGGCGTGGTCAGTGCAATGCGTTAACCTCTTGGTCACTACGCCTCCAATGATTTTGTCTGGAATATTCTTTTCTTTCTAATTTACTCATTTAGTTCGTACAGCTTTATTAAATTCTTTGATTTAAATTCACTTCATTGTGCAGCTTTCGTATTGTTCTTAAAATACTTTCCCTTTGACATTTTTTTCACTCTTGTCGAGTGTCTAGTGTCTAAATTCCATTTTCCCTTGAAATTCACCACCTTTGTGTAGCTGTCTAAAAGATTATCTGGCGCTAGCATGCTTTCTTGATATTGACTTGTTGTGTTTTAGACTTTTTGCTTTTTAGTAGTCATGATATCAAAACTTATGTATCATTTTCATATACTCATTTACACGATTAGTAAGGATGAATGTCTTGACCCTTGAAATATCGGGTATGGTATATTGTCATAAAAAGTAGAGCTACCAATTTGATTCTATATTGCTGTAAATATTAGATCATCATATTTTATCAAAGTCTTTCTCTTTTCATTATCACTGTGATTCACTTTGTAAATATGGATGCTTTTATCCTCAGAGGTAGGCTACATTTTAGCTTACTGCATGTAAACAGGTGTGAAATATTTACCTTGTTTTTTGGGGTTTTTTAAGAATTGAAGACTCGTTTACTGGAGTCATTTTTTAACGCATCTTTACTTTTAGCATTAAGATGGTGAGCTGACCTCAGAGGCAGTCATTAATACTTATGTATTTAAGGAAAGAGAAATAGAACAGATTATGAAGATGGTTCTTCTATAAGGGTCCAGGTGATAGTGATAGTGATGGCTGCATGAGACGGGTCGAATCACAGACTATGGAATACACACACGTGACGATGGACCGTATTGTAGGAACACTATATGTTAACTTTTTGTTATATTATTATGTTGTTCTTTCTTTCTTTCTTTCTTTCTTTCTTTCTTTCTTTCTTTCTTTCTACATGTATAAAAACTATGATACCTTTTGATGTTAGGCTTCTAAGCCATTGTTATGTTGCTACTTGTATATACGACTTCATCACTGTTTGAATTGCATCTTAAAAAACCCAAACCCTTGATTGAAGTCTCTTGTTTTGTAAATAATTAATTCCAAGACTTTTCACCTTGTGCCTGGTACCGTATTATTCCTTTTACATGTCAAGCCATTTAGTAACATCAATAAGAGTCAAGGACTAAGGTATCACCTATATGCAGATGATAGACAAATTTATATAGCATTAGCTCCACTGCTAGTAAAGATAAATGAAATTAAAACCTGGATGTTGCGAAAACCGACACAAATTGAATGGAGGCAAAGTGGACGTATTGATAGTAGGCAGCTAAACCAAACAAAGGGGAAGTTGAGAAAGATTTAATTAAGATAGGTACGTGGCAACATTATTCATTTCCTTTGCCTTGTAAAAAAAAAAGTCCAGGATTTTGAGCTATTGATGTTAACATGTAGCTATTAACATGTTAATGCTTTGGAAAATTGTTTGAGCTAAAAAGAATAAGCAACATTCGTGGAACCATTATTAAAGGGGCTTGTTAGCAACTCATTTCATCTTGTCATAATTGCTAAAACTGGATTATTGCTTTGCTGGATTATTTTCTTCGATTTGCCACATATCACCAAATGGTATCAAGTGTCTGCCAGCTGTCTATTACATTGCAAAAATAACTTATAGGTATTTTTTTTTTAGGGGGGTGGTGGTGGGGGGGGGGGATTATTATCTGTAGCTGCTAGTATGTATAATGTTTGAGAAAGTCATATTGATAGATACCGTAAGTTTTTGAAATCTACTTAGGGTAATAATAATGATGCCGATTATATTTGTATGTAATATAATGTACACGAGTCATGTATATTTACATACCTATTCTGTTTTTAATGGGCTCGGAACCTTCTTCCTTGTGGGGAAGGCCGGACAAAGTAAATATGCATTTTTGTTATCATTATTATATGCTGTTGATATTGTCAGTCAAATACTACAAATTGGACCCGTCTTTCAAAAAAAAAAAGAAGATTTTCCTTTGAAAGAATTATATTTTTGTAAATGTAAATATTTTGTACATGTGCATGAATCATAATTTTGTTACCTGTTGTTAGATTTTTTTCTCTTTTAAAATTGAAACAAACCCATCTTTGCTGTCGCCTCATTGCACAGCACAAGATGAGTACTACATACAAAACCATGACTTGCTCTACTGGTCGTGTATTTATCGAGAGTGGTGAAGGAATCAGTCTAAGTCGTTTTAAATCTTACACTAGTGAAACTTTTATTTATTTTGTCATCGCTATTTTGTTCATTTTAATGTTGTTTGATTAAACGACTCTATAGTGATGGTATATGCAATTCTCACCTTTTGTTTATCTTCTGTGAGCAAAATTTGATTCTTGTTAAGCAGTTTGATAGCAAGGGGGGAAAGTAATTAATTACTGTCCAATATGCTGGAGGGTTGAAAGGTTGAACATCTCAATACTTCAGAGAGAGAGGTGAAGGTTCACAGGCTTTACATGATTTATCTAATTTATTTAATGGCAGGCAGTGTCATTCAAAGTCCCTTCTCAACTCCCCATGGGAGCATACAGTAGTCCAACCTTGTTAGGCGCATCATACTAGTAGTATGACAAATACGTTCTTTACCTGAAGCTGGTATACTCACACATACCTGAGTCAAGTTAGTGATGACAAAAAATGTGAGAAGATTTGCCCAATGACTCATCGTGTGGATTCGAACTCGGGAGATTACATAATCTCTAACCACTCAGCCACCAAGGCTACTATTTTACTATTTCAGGCCCTGGTTCAAATCCTGTTATTGGACATTGTCTTGGCTTTGACTGACTATTTTTCTGACACTACTACGCCATTTTCCTACCATTTACCATCGTCAATGGCTTCCTATTCAGTCTTCCATTATTTTAATTAAGTTGAAATGATATCACCGGTGCTGATTGGACAATTAAACATGATAAAAGTAAGCAGGGCAGAATCTGGCGCCCACAGATGCTCATCAAGCTCGATATCTATACCAGTTTGTATGATGGACTTATTGCATTGAGTTTCTATCATAGCTTCCGGGAATAGATAACTCTAAAATGGTATGAATCTTTATCATCGTTTTATTGTTTAATTCTAGATGGACAAACATCACATGTGAAAAAGTGTGCACAAAATCGCACCTGACTAATGGCAATTTAACTTTTGATTTTCAGAAACGAAATGAATGCAATGGGTTTTTAAAAAAATGGAGTAATGTTTCTTCTTGTCCAAGGATAACAATACAATGCAGTGCCGACAAAAGTAATGAGGGCTGCCAGAAGCTAAAATCGGAATAAAAGGAATGAAAAAAAAGAAATGAAAAAAATGAAAGATGATGGTAATTGGTATAGCTTCAAATGTAAAATAACTAAAAACTGTTTGTTAGCTGACTGAGTTTCCAAACGTTCTACTTTCGGTTTGCTGTTTGGCAGATGAAGCTAGACCTATATAACATGTCATTATCTTTTGTTGCACTACTTTTATGCAATGTCAAAAAACAGGGTTTAGTTCCAAAAGGGATTATTTTGTATGACTAGACCCTTTTGTTTGTTTTTGCCAAAGGCAATATGCAAACAAAAGCTTGTCCGTGCCTCTACCGTTATATTGATGTTTGAGGGAATAAGTAGATTCTGATTCATTTTGTTACCAAAGTACATTGATTAAAGTTAAATGATTGTTTGAATTTGAATAATACTTGAGCATGAATGTTGAAATGTCCTTCAAAATAATTTTAATGCTATGAATTTATACTATGTATAATATTGCAAAAAAAAAAAAAAAAGAAGTAAAAGACAACAGATTTTGACTTCTTCATTTCTTTTTTTTTTCTTTTTTTTGGTTTTTTTTTTGTTTTGGTTTTTTTGGTTTTTTTGCTCATTGCTTTGTTGGGATTTCCTGTATTTTGGTTTTTTCGTTATTTTTCCTGTATCACAGAATTGAAGGAACGAAACCTCGGTTACAAAATTTATGGAAATAAGCGAGTTCATATCGAGGTCATATCGTGCTAAAGATGATGATCAGAATGTTATTGCCCATGCGCCTATCTCGGGCGACTGCTGCATGATCTGTAGTGAGAAGATGGGAAATTGTTCACACGGCCACAATATGCGTCGCTAGACTGAACACAGCGCTGGAGAATGAAGAATCCAAAGATCCGAAATTTAAGACAAGCACGGAATCAGCCTACTGTTTCTAAAACTGTCTTAATTGTACATGAGCAAAATATTGGATAAATGGTAAAATATGTGAGCCTGTACTTGTACGATAATACGTATTATAATAACTATAAATCCATCATCATCTTGATCTTTTTTTTCTTTTTTTTAACCTGCTGTCCAGTATTACCTGAACTGACCGTCAGACAAGTTTTCTGTAGCCTTGCCCCCCTCTCCAGCTACAAAACAAACGGAGCAAAGGAAGAGGGGGGGGGTGAGTATTTTGTAACTGCAACACAAGATAACACAGTTGTGTAATAGTAATGTGGCGTAGGTGGTAGAGTGGTTAAACTACTGGGCTCTAGATAGTGAGATCAAGAGATCGAATCCTGGCACGTCAGCTGGAGTCAATTTGCAGACCGTAGAAAAGACTACACACGTGCAATAGGACCCTATGAAAAACTCTTGACCACTGTAAAACAACGCAAACTGCGGCGGTATGGACACGTCACAAGATCTTCAGGGCTGCAAAAACGTTCTTCCTCCAGGGCACGGTGCAGGGAGGTAGAAGGAGAGGCAGGCAAATAAAAAGATGGGGAGGACAACATCCGGGAGTGGACGGGCCTTCGGTTGAGCGAGGCTTCGAGGAGGACAGAGGAGCGTGATGAATGGCGTAGATGGGTGGTCAGGTCATGTGGTGCCCCTATGGTCCAACGGACTAAGGGACAGAGATATAGATGGATGGATGAGTAACCAGCCACAGGCAAAAACAAAACCAAAATACTATATGCATCCCAGGGAGTTGAAATAGAACAGGAATGACACGGAATAAACAATGTCAACCTGGACTCACTCAGGGATCTTGCAGGGATTCAGCCAAGGGCCTAGTTTATTGTGCCTTTAATCAAATAACAAATACACGGGGATATGGGCTGTAAAAGACCATATAATTTATCTTTATCTTTATAACACAGATATGATCATATATTATACATCAAATGTTGATATTAATACAACATACAAACTCCATCCAAGTCAAATCAAAACGATCTGACAGTGCGTGTCAGTGTCACTTGTAATATGTCATTTTTATTCAAGCACTGATCGTGAAAGATGTTATGGGAGATAATACGTCAAATTAGATGATATCAATGGTGATATCGGATTGATTAACGAGCAGACAGGGAACGATATCCATATCACAATCTGTCATTTCATGGCATTTGATACAGACCTTCACAATACACATGGGGGACTGATAATTTATATACACACACACACACACACACACACA